>JAHZNA010005003.1:0-10001 GCA_027743935.1 Sinodicranocentrus sp. ZH6 | reverse complement strand
TGAGGATGGTATTTATACCCATCCGAGCTAATCTAAATCAATGCTAACGAATAATACACTAGAGTAAAGGTAATCTTAAAATAGTCGGCTCCAGGTAGTTGTTGTTGAGCTGGAACGGAAATGACGCAGGAGAAGAGAACATTCGAGGTGATGAAATATAATCCGAGAATGTTCCATGAGAAATAAAAGAATGTTCTAGAAGGCAAGGTGGAAATCCAGAAGCATCGAAGTGGAAGGAAGTGTTGTCTCCAGGAGCTGGATAATCACGTGAAGGAAGTGAGCACAGGATGTTGAAGATGTTGCGCAATAGTGGTAGAGGAAGTTGCGCAATAGGAATGACGCACAAGTTATGAGTATGGGAATAGTCCATAGCGTGCTGTTGTGGTCAAGGCTGAATTCCCACGATGAGAGAGTGGTTTGCTATTGCTGCTGCTGCGCAGATGAATTGTTGTTGTCGTCCGAAATGAAGATGACATGGAAAAGGAGGAGATGAGAATCATGCTCGAAACACTATTTACATGTGTAGGGTATAGACGCAAGCTAAATAAATCTGTGCGGAGGGAGACTGTAAGTGGAATGCAATCTTTGTAATGCAACTTTCATTATTTTCGCTCAACGTATATATTGAGGACGAAGATGAAAGATGAAATGAGATCATTAAATGGCTTAATGTATTACAAGAGTTCTTATTTCTATTTAGCTTGCGCTGCTTGACAGCCCCTCCGTTTCTTTGTATAGTTTAAATTATATCCATGATACCATGGATGGGAGTTTAAAAATTTCAGTTCCGTTTTTCCATCGATATCAAGTTAACAAAGTGGTTGAGTTCAGATCATGTTCATGTTAGGGTCAAAGGTTGCGTAGTATACATTAAAATAAAGATTGATGTATACATACAGTATGTAAATACAGCATAGGATGGAAACAATAAAACATAGACCCAATTTCATCTAGTATTTCGATTTATTAATTTGTCTTTCATATGCAACCTGGAGAATGTCTGTAATAATATGTCTCTAAATGAAGCTAGTTACGTTACGAGTAGTGTTCAAAACAGTTATTCATGCTAGGCAAAGGTCACGATGTATTTTTAATTAATTAAATGGTGGCGCATATTTAAAATGCCGAATTCTGGGCGTATAGCATTATTTACTCCAGTCATCACCCCATAAAATTAAATTTTGCAAGCCACCTTGAACTCGTTAAATAAGTTTTATTTTATTTTTTTCAGCTAAGCTCATAAGATGAAAATACGTTTGAGTATACGTATTTTGGGGTGTTGGTCAAAAATACATATATTCATTCATACTCATAGTCATGCAACATGCAAGTGTCATGCATATTTATAAATATACTAAAATAATTAGAGATGTATATAATAGCACTGGATGTGGATGGAATGTAGAAAAGTATGAAAGAGAAAAGGTTTCGAGCGTCAAATCCTAAATGACTATGTACTAACATATATTTTTTCACTCGGGTGTGTCTCATGACTATGACTCATTCTCGTTTTCTAAGACTGTATATATATAAGCTAGGTTTACTTTTTGACAAAGTTTTATTGCTTTGATGTTGTATTATCCAATGTCCCGCAGATCGTGGAAGAATCGCAAGGGGATATATTTTTTTACAGTAACAAAACAAACCAGACCAGTTCTTATAAAGATATGCATTTATTTCAAATTATGTATTAGACCAATTTTTGGCTTTGCTGTCAAGGATAAGAAAAATCAAGCTAATATCCATATTATTAATTTATTAGAGTTAACTGTATAAAAGGAAGAATTCTTTCACATCCATTTAAGTAATTCATTCATTATATAATATTCTCTTCCTCTTCATCAACAATGAAGATATATCTTGTTGAGCAGCAATGTGACCTGTATTATTATCATGAGTTAGTCAGTAAAAATGCGGATGGCTCATATGCTCGTGAATTTATCGACGTGCCTTTAAAGCCAGTTCCGTTAGGTAAAGATAAAAATTCAAAGAAATTGTGCAAACTACTCCAATCCGAATGGGATAACTGGATTCAAGAATAAGTTGAAAGTTTTATTTTGGCAATACTGTCATTTATCATGCACAATATAACATTATAAATAAATAACGTTAAACGTGAATAGGAAAAACTTGGTGATTAAATTTCAAACAAAGCGTCGCAAGAGTAAGGCCATTAACGACACTGCTCATTTATGGATTGAAACAAGTTGTACATCCCTGGCGAATTTGTTTGGAAATGATGCAGTTTTCAATGTTGACTGCACGATTACTAACGGTGATGGGATTCCCTGTCCTATGTTGCACACTATTGGTAAAATAAAGCTCTTGACAGATATTACAACTATCAAAAATAACTTTAAAATCAATAGATTAAAAAGAGTAAATTTTATTGGTGGGTGACTTATCCTACTCCACAGATATGCCAGTGAAGCTTGTACAAAACACTTTGAGTGGATCTGGAGTTCAGAAACTTTGTGAAGACAAAAATGCAATTATTTCTTTTTCGATGCTTAAAGACTGTCCTTGCACTGAACGACGTTGGGGTTTTGCTGAGGTAACGGTGTGGGTAGAGTTTACAAAGCTAAATATTGCTCCCCTTTTGGGTTACAACATTCCACGTAACCTGACCATATGCAAGAAAGTGTTGCAAGAAAATGCTTTGTCTGATTTGGAAATAGTAGCTAGTAACGGCTCTTCTATCAAATGCAATAAGATTTTTCGTACTGGTATGAAAAGTGCAGACATAAGTGATCCTGCTTTTTAGGGACTTAATTATGGAACTTTTGATTATTTCAACGTTTTTGTCACTAGCTCACAGCCAGGTTTTTAACGCCATGCTTGAAGGTGAATTTGAAGAGGGGAAAACAGGAAAAATCAAAACAGACATTGACGAAGAAAGTGTCAAAGCATTACTGGAGTATCTTTACTTTTACAGTTGGGAATTATCAATTCCTAACAAATGTCTGCCCAAACTTGCTGTAGATTTATAGCAAATCGGTCATAAATATGATATTCCATCTTTGGAACGATGGATGAAGCAAATTATTTTGAATACATTGTGCAAAAAGTTTCTCATGGAAGATGGAGTCGAGCTATTTCTATTTTCGAGGAATTTGGATCAACATAATGACCTGAAAAAGAAGGCAGTTCGGATTATTGGTCAGATATATGCCTTGCTACTATTTCACAAGAGTTACTGATATTGTAAAGTTGCTTAAAAAGATTTAAATAAGTCTATTTTGTATTAAGGTCCCCGAATGAAATCCATTCTTCAAAAGAATTTATAAACCTTCTGAAACAGGAAGACAATGCTGCTACAGAGGATGTGAAAGAGTTAAATGTGCTTCCTCTTTTGAATGACGATACTAAAAATATTTTTGAATGATTGCATCATAATAACAATTGCAAGGTCTTAAACTAGAACTCATTATATATTGGATCAATTTTGCATGTTTTAAAGTTATGTACCGTTGTAAATACTTTATTTTGAAAATAAGACATAAGCTGTAAACTTTGATGACATTTGACAGTACGCTTACGTTTACAGAACAGAAAAATTGATTTATAATTTACAATAAAAACTTTTTTCAAAAGCCATTTTAATTCAATAAACAATTCAAATCAATTCACATGCATAATTGTTATGAACTTGACACGATACCAGTTTACACGCACTTTTTTTGTTTTTCATGCACTCCATGTACACCATTAGATTTTATCCAGAGGTACACAAGCTTGATAGTTTTCCCTGATAAAAATATAAAAACTTAATTATCTTTACGGAACACGTGACAAATGACGTAATGAAATATTTCAAATTACCAAGGAATGTATAAGACGTAACTGGAAAACACCATGGTAAACAATTCCTTTGCAGCTACATTTTCACCAGGAGATTCAAGTCTGAATAAATTCCGGTATTCTTGTGAACTCTCAAGTAAATTTGTGTTTCTAATGAAAAATACAATTTCCATCAATATTTAGTTTTTCTAGTAATTTTTGTTTGTTTTTCAAAGCTATAAAAATTCTTACAAAACAAGCACTTGAATAGCCTTCGCTTTCAGCTCAACCAAGGCGTCAACATTTCTCACAAAAAGGAACAATCGGATGGCTTCATCTACAGTAAAAATCTCGATGGGACTTTCCAACAAAATCAACTTCATTTTATCCTCCATCCCACCAATATCATATTTGTGTCCAGCTTCCAGCAAATCTAGAGCAACTTGAGGTTCCCTCAGGGGGACGAGAATATCCCTGACGTATAAATAACCAAGTAATGCAGTCAAACTCTGCTTACAAAGTTCAGTTTGAATCTCGCCAGTTCTTGACTCCTCCATTTCAATTGCCATCATTGCCGCAAATACTGGACTTTGAGCTAATTGACAACAACATAACAATAGTTTTTTTTAAAGTAAATGAATCTTTTTTGAACGTATTTTTAATCTTAAAAGCTTTAATCTTTTAAGTTTTAACCTGCCAAAATAACCTTGTGGGATTCTACCTCTTCGCCATCCTTCGTTTTCAGAATAACGTCTGTAGCAACTTTTTGCTTTAGAATTTCCCCCCACATGTGTGAAAGTTCGTTAGGTTCAATATCGCAAATGGAGGGGACCGGAGGGATAGAAATAATCACGTAAAATGTTACATTTGCAGGGTCGCTTCTCACAAGTGTGAAAAAATTTGAAGTCACTGAAACATCCACGTCTTGCCAAAACACATCATAATGGTCAGGATTGTCTGCCATCGTCACCTCCACCACGGGCAATTCTGTGTGAAATAATAACACAATTAAATAATTTGGTATGTGACAACCTTTAATTTAATATATATTAACAATACATATATCTAACCTTTGGTAATAAATCTCTCCTCTGTGTCTTTCACTTTACCAATCAATTGAAGCATGTAGCCGTTATCGAATATCTGGAGAAGCTGATATAAGACATGGTTTCCGAATAGGATCACTCGAGTGGAGCCATTGGTAGGACGTGAGTCAATATTCATGCACAATTTGGCTCTTCAAAGGAATTTAAAAAAATCCTTTAGCAAAAAAAATCAAGATTTCCATATAAAAATTTCCACCATTCACTTCACTCACTCGTTTGTCCAGCTGGGCAATCTATTTCGTATATATTGCATAATCCGGCAGTCCTTCCTTGCCTCAATACTTTCTCCAACTGCAGCTAAAGGCTTGTGAATTATAGTCCCCCCAGTGAAAATTTGCAAATGTTCATTTGCTAGACTGGGATCGGTGGTATGATTTTCAGGATCTTTTATACACCAGCCGGCAAGCATTGCTTTCATTTTGCTACAATTTTAAACAACTATTTGCAATAGAAAATATTTAGTGATGTGTAGAACTTAATAAAATAGGATTTTAAATATTTTTTGGATGAACTTAAAGGAAAATTGCTCAGTTGATGAGCGTATTTAATTTGTATGCAATACAGGAAAGTGATTTGGTAAGATGGTAAACAATAAAGAGCACACTAAACACTACACATTGTAGGTATGTTGGACTTTTTTAACATGTTATATCATGATGGACTAGAACGCCAGTTGCGCGCTTATCAAACAAATTAAATATAAATAGGAACAATCAAACAAATCAAATTTAGAAGATTTTGCTTCAGCACATTCTAACTTTTTTCAAAATCAATTATTGAATTTCAAAAACCAACTCTATATCTCATTTTCAGTCACTCAAAAACACGAAAGAATTTCCCAATAAAATTTACTCTGACGTCCGACCCAAAACGTTCAGGGATTAATAATCTTGTACTGTCCTGTGAAGGAAAAACGTTAAAGCTTGGTTCAAGTTTTGAAAACCCTAACGGCAGTGGATTCGCTCTTTAAAATAAGCTCGATGGACTTGCAAATGCGTTAGGGTAAGTCATCATATGAATTCATGGTATTGCCAGTGGATGCATGACAAAGTTGTTTGGATCACAGCAAAACGTTTTCGATAACTTTTACAGTTCTCATTCAAGAAGCATGAAATCTAACAATAATTAGAGTCTTACTGAATACTAACATACAGCGCAGAATTAAATCTAGGACAGAATACCCGAACTGACCCGAAGTATTTACCATTCCATGCAATACCTCACTGTATATTATAGGGATACCCCAGTTCTCATCCAGCCCCGCTAGCTGCTGGACCTTCGCATTACACAATTTATATGAGAGATGAATTTGTGCATAAGAAATTTTATACATATTTGGTTTATGCGGATTCCTTTAAATACTCTGCTACACATATGTAGTTAAGAAATGTTATGCAGTATGCACTACGCATTTAATTTCTTCGTTATGACATGAAAGTGGAATAATGCCCCTGTAATATGTTAATTGACTGTCGACTATTGTCAAATGACTGTCGTGTCGACTGTTGATTTTTTGTGATCAATTAGGTGCATGGGGTTTTAGACTAACAATGAGTGCATGGAGTGTTCTATCGATTGGATAGTTGTTTGGCTTTCTAGTTTAACTATATTTAATCCAACTAGTGTACATAAGCACAAATAGGATCTAGAGTTGAGACTCGAGGCAACCCTAACGCATAGAATACATTTTGATCACTTCAAGAAATGAACCAAATTTCATTCTTCTTCACCTGGACAGTAATAAAACGCACTCACATACACGTGAAGCATAGTATAGTATGATTATAGGCAACGCTAACATCCTAGGCGTTCCGTCTTTTGGACAAAAGAAAACACTATTCTTCGTTATGAACCCACGCTTACTTCAAGTTGACGCTGAAATTTCTGTCCGTAGATGTCGACTCTTGATTAGTGTACTCTTTCTTGGTAGCCGTGGAAGATACAGAAATCTTCAGCAAAAATCTGAGATGAGTTTGACAAGTTTATCTTAGATATACACGCACATGTACAATGTGTATACTATGATAAGATTACTCGTTGAAAGAAAACAATGCATTTCAATTTCTTACGCCCTAAAGGAAATCATGCTCATGGGCTAACAAAAGACTAAAAATGAATTTAAGTCAATTAGCTAATGACCTGACCTATATTTCTGATCAGTCCCAGGCCGAGACGAATTCCCGATAGAGCGAAATGGACAGGAAATATGATATGATATAATTTACCTTATTCATATTCATGTGAACATTGAGGTTGGCGAAATACATTCTTACGCTCTCTGATGTGGTGCAGTAATGCTTTCAAGGATATTCTTGCAATCCGATGCAATACTAAAGCAATAAAGTACACAGCTTTTGAGAACGATAAGATAAGCGTAGACTAATTGCTTGTGGCATGCTTGTTAAAACAAAGGCTTATCATTATTTTATTATTAAATTCATCATGCTACGTACAATTTTGATAAACTGATTTGGACTGTACTGTGTGTTTCCATGAAATCTTCTGATAAGATCCTCTTCATCCTGTGTGAATCAGACAGAATTTCGGAAAACAGGTAACTCAACCTTTTTGCAAACGTTTTTCATCGTTTTATGCGCATGTCATATTGTTAATATTTGCTGAGATGAGCAAGTTAAGTCAACAGTCAACTCAACTGCTGGATATGATATGATGAGCATATGAAATGGTGATTAATGTTTTACTCGTTGAAGAAGATATCAGTGGAAGTGGAAAATGTGACTTACAATAAAATGCATTCGCGAGTCAACTGAAAAGGAATTGCAGTCCAGTGAAGTTTCGAGGGTCGTGAAATTAGGTTTTCGCTTGAAAAATTTCCGTTGACAAGAAAAAACAGTTACAAACATAAATGGTGATGGGGAAAATTATTATTTATCTCATCGTTTACACTACCTTAGCAACATTTCAAGTAGCTGAAAGTAACTCTCACTTTGTGGGCGATGACGAAAGTTGGGGGGAATGGATCAGGCCCAGGGAGGAAAAAATAGGTTCTCATTGGCATTATGGCAGTGGGGAATTTCGTGAGGAAAAAAACGGATGGGGATGGGAAAGTGAGGAAAATATAAGGCCCTATTGGGATAATAACAGTTGGGAAGCTGGCTCTGGAGAAAATAAAGGTTTTAGTAATAACGATGACACTGAAGACGATACATTTTCGGGTTCCGGGGATGGCGCTCAAGAAACAAAAGACTTTTTTGATGATGACACCATTGACACCACGGGAAAGATGTATAATGTTACAGTTACTGGGGATAACACTGAAAAAAAGACCGTTACCGTTTCTGCTGGCGACTTTGACAAAAATACGGCGAGCCTTTCTGATGACAGTAAAGTTACTTCGAGTGTTGCCAATGATAACAGTACTGGTGGTGGTGATACTATCCTAGTGATAGCCCATACTAGTGCTAACAGTATTGACACTGGAGGAAAAATTAATGATGCTGCTAATGATGACGCTGGAGAGAAAACGAATGCTGTTACCAGTGGTGATACTACAGTAAACACGGCAGCAGTTTCTGGTGGTGGAGAAGCTACGGAAAAATTAAATACTGCTCCTCCAGATAACACTCAAAGAAGGACAAATGATGATGACGTTTCCGGTGATAAAATTGTGACAAAAGAGTCTGGAGCTTCGCCGATTTTTGTTACAACTGCAGCTGTTTTTATAGCTTGGATGATTGGGATGAGCACATTATTAGATTTGTAGTACGTGACAGATCGATACTTATTTTTTGCTGATATTTTCTAATTTCATTTAATTCGTGTACTGTTTTGTGAGAATGCACGTAATTATTTTAACGTCTGGGTATGCTGGCAATAAATAAATTATATCGATTCCGAATTAAACGAAAAATGTGCTGCTAATTTTTTTGTTATCTTATCACACAAAGCGTAACTTATGACGACGATAAGATAAGCTGCTACTCAGCTGAAATTAATGTCTTGTTGCTCATCATTTTCCAATGACAGGTGTCTCATTGAGGAATAAAATAATGAACTTCTGTCCCTTATCAGTTGACGTGTTTGAAGGTGTATGAATTGAGATAAGACTTTTTTTTCTATTTGCGATTATTTTTAATTGCTTTTGCATCCAATAATAATATGCAATCCCGCATGTAGATAAAACAATCAATTTGATGATTTCATATAACTGCATAATATATTTACTGAACAACATCCAATTTTGACAACGCCATATCATCCAAATAGACTTGCACAAAAGCTATCCGATTTTAGTACACAGCTTTCAAAGTTTCTGAAATTGTTTTAGTTCTCGCTTCCCTCCAAGTGTTTAATTTTGAGAATACGTGTTAAAAACAGTTGCAAACGAATATGGGTAAATTTTCGCTACATTCGTGTTCACTGATTCTCCTTGTTTCTGTAATTTTTAGCAGTTGCAATTCTGAAGATTGATAGTTATTTGATGAATATGAATACTCGTCAATGGAGAGCAAGTCAGAGGAAGAATATCCCAGTGGCTATTTGCATTTTAGTGAGAGTTGTAATTGTAACTCAACAGGGAAAAGTTGCAATCCTAAAGATAACCTTGTTTGCTCAACTAGAAAAGGTATTGGAAGATGTATTTGCGAATACGACTTTGTCTACTTTCGCGAAACAGGTACTTGCCTGCCAATCCCCAAACCGGAGAATCTTCTTCTTACGATGTCCAATGTCATGCTGGGAATTTTTCCAGGTGTAGTAAGATCACTGCAAGATGTGAATGTTACGATTATAAAACTTCTGGAAAAAGAAAGACCATTATAGAGGATGAGGTTTGCTACATTTGTAAATCCATTGATGACTTATTGGCTTTGTGAAACTGGCTGTTGTGATTACAATAAATAAAGGACTTTTGTGAGATATATAGAGTAAAGAATTGATGCTAAAATTGCTGAAATTTTAAATCAAATAGATCAGTGTATTTTAAAACCGTTTTAATATGATTAATTAATTAAATGTGTATGTATATTTCGAATAGTAGTAAAACTAAACAAAGTAATTTCTGTCAGTTATAGTTAATGCATGATTTAACTTGAATCCATTCCCAATTGGATTTTTTCATTAGATGAAAAAATAATCTTGGAAACTTAACCCCAT
>JAHZNA010005002.1:0-24507 GCA_027743935.1 Sinodicranocentrus sp. ZH6 | reverse complement strand
ACCGTATTATTCTATACATCAAAATGACGACGTCCAATTAAGTTTTACAACTCAATGAAATAGCTCGATTTTTTATGTTGGTATGGTTTAGCAATTCGTTAGAGTTAAAATTTTGTAAATGCGCATTTGTATGTATGTGGGTGTATGACAGCAACTTGCTGCAATTCTAATATTTCTAATCCTATCCTCGTGTCTGGTTGAATGCCAATTGCTGGGATTTCTGTCAACCGGCCTGGCGAAATTATGTATTTTAAACTTAAGTATTGAGTTTCATTAAACAATTTTCATCATTCTACCGTGTTAACAGTGTTATAAATATTTGTGTAGAGAACTGACCTGAGTAAAATAAAAAATGTTTCATGCGTCGTGCTCTACAATATAAAGATATGAAACCGAGAAAAAATCAATATAAAGTAAGTTACAGGTATACCCACCTTACTAATTGAGTTTAAGAGGGGCAGCATAGAAAACCGTCTCAGGTAGTCAGGTCAGGTCTCAACAGTCTCAAGAAACTGTATAACACTCACTGATAATTGGGATTTGTTCAGTCCATCCAGACCCAGACGTCAAACGAAATGTTGTGGACTCGGGGTGAATCACTTGGTAAATATATCTAATATCTTTATCAATGGTTAGGTTAGGTTTACATATGAGTCAAAGCGGGTGGGCGACCAGGCTAGCGGGCGGTCCTGGTTGGTAACAACATGCTACTATTGATAGCCCTACAATTATATGTTATAATTAGAACATTAAAATAGAAGATTGAAACTTGAAATAACGAGATGATCATTAATAAGTTAACAAGACATCTTAGACATCATATCCCAATTTGCGCAGAAAGCGGCTAAATGTAGGATTACTTTTTACTTAACATGTCCAAGTTTAAATATTTTTGTATTTAGCTCGTGAAATTTGAGCATTGTACTACAGAATTTCATGAGTTTGTAAGTCATGTACGTAAAACGTAAATTAAATCAGTACTCATTTTTTGCTTATGGATATGAGCTTGGGTAAATTAATGGTGATCTGAAGTAAAAAATATCGAGTTATATGTATCTTATGGCGAACCAGCATTACTCTAGTACTCTAGAAAATTTTCCTCCTAACTTTATAATTATTTCTTCGTTTTTTCACGTACCTTTCACCACATATAACGTTTCTCTCTCATCATTATCAAGATCACCAAAACTACGTTATTTCCTTGATTTCACAAAGATTATTTTACATCGTATGCAAAAATTCAAATTCAAATAATAAATTATTGTATGGATCATGAAACAAAAATAAATTACATCCACGGCCATTTTCATGGATTATAAATTGTCCATTGCATTGGTACGAGATTGTGATATTCTTCAATTATTAGCGTTTGAGTTAATATTCTAAATGCTTTGGTTCACCAGTTTATTAATTATTTATCCTTTATTAGCTCGCAAAAGTGTTCTTAAGGGTAGCTTATGAAATCGTCTTGAGAAATGTGTGTGTGCACACAATGTACACTGTGTTAAATTGGCTTTGTGTTCTAGGTCAAATAGGAACAAATTGGATGCTTTATAAAATGATATATGTGTTCAACGACTTAACAAAATAAAGATTTCGTATTTAAAGATTAAGAACGAATAAATGAGTATAGAATGAGTATGAATTTCCTAAATGCATAGAGTGGTCTACTGACTGTATGGAATGTTTCACGGAATGTACGGTGCTTTTTACTAAGCAAGTCGTTTTGATTTCTATATTCCTTCAGCTGTTTTCAGTGTTGCTAGGTCAGTAAATTCATGGGTTGCAACAGTTCGCTGGATACGTATAATATAATCGCTATTCAAGTAGTGAAAACCCTTCGTAATTATCTGCGTAATGGAACACGCAGCAATAATTACTCCTTTATAAATTGTTGAGCTTCATAGAAAACAAAAAAACCTTTGGACTTTAGTGGCTGACTAAACTATTTCATAGATACACTCGGCACGTAGTATATAAATATTTAGCTATGTTGATAGACAAATTTAATTCATTATATTATGGATCCAGTAGTGCATAGTGAGATTGAGAGAATATCTAGTCAACCGGCATATTCTATACATACCCTTGCAGCTCTTCATCAGCAGACAGAACAATAAAATGTTCATATACTAAAATAGGAAATTATTAGCTAGAATTAAAATGTAGACGTATCAACGTATGTCACTCACTAGTCGACATAAGTAAGCGGATGATCATTTCATAGTTAAGCCAGGCACACGTGTTATTTTTTGTACACGACATTGATTTACTTAAAGCATTTTAAGTTTTCCTTGCAGCAGCATCTACTTCTCACTTTATTCGTTTTTCAACAGTTATACATATTTATATGATTGTCGAAGGCGAACTACTTAACATTATTATTAGCACTAGGTGCTGGGGATGTTGAATATTTGTGATGTTGACTTTAAATTGAATATATGGTGGCGATATTAGAGCTATTTAATTGTCGCCTTTATGTATGGTTTTGTTTTCCACAACTGTCGACTGGATGCAATGTAGCCTACATTATGTAGGTCATCGCTCACCAAGTTCGATGAAAATGCTTTTCTGGCTAAATTCTCAATTGTCTTTTTTGGTTGTTTTGAGTTTGACAAACTCATGATTTCAGAGCGATATATTTTCTAATATTATATTGAGGCATCTTAAGTTTTTTTCTTCTAAATCTGTACACATACTTTTACAACCCTTTTAAGGTAAGTCGTAACTTTAGCCTGTAATTAATCAACATTTGACAAAATCATTGCACTGGCTAATGTAATTCTTATTGTTACGAGAGGTTGTTTTTAGTTAGAACTTCAGGGAGGATAATTAACAAGGATCAGTAGCAATCAATCACTAGCTTAAGGTGATAGTAATTCCAGTAATTCGTTTCATTTCACAGTTTAAATTGATGCATATGATATGCATGCAATTGGATATATTTCACATTCGCAATTTAGCAGCTAATGTAAAGTCTGTGATAGTTTTGAAAGATTCAATAAGTATTCGAAATGTAGTTTCTTCTTTTCTTTTGGGTTCATTATAGTTCGTTATTGATTCTGAATCATTCATTAACGATTTATTCATGTCATCATGCTGAATATCTTTGTAGGTGGTCGTACTATCACTCACCAATGATGCGCAATCCAAGAATCTTCCACAATCATACGGGAAAGATATAGATCTCGCGCAACTTATGCAAAAGCCATCTGGTGCAGGTGTACTATTTAGGAATGGTGATATTGATAATTGATAATTTTATCTCGATATCATACGTACGTATCCATCCGTGCATGAAGGTATTTCTCCCTGTAATTTGCCGTTATCTCAACGCGCCAACCAACCACATGATTAGAAGGAATTACGATATGATGTATTTTATAGAGAAACACAAATGCATACTGCTAGATCAGACAGAATATGATACAACTTACAATTAAATTTAAATTTGCATATGGCATTCCCTAACTGTTGACAGGAATGACAACTCTGATCATGCGCTAAATAGGTTTGTATTAGGAACTAGTTTTGTAGTTTGCTAGCTTTATCTATCCAGTCCAGCAAGTAACATTATTGTTCACAAACACATAAAATGGCGCACAGCTCTCTCCTTCATCCTTGTTTCCAGGCAGGCTTGCAATTGCAACCCGTCAAATGTTTAACGATTTGATCCTTTTGATCCTTCATTCATACCGCTACTGTTTAACAATGATGACATTTAAGTAGAGCATGAGCATACAACATGCAGCATAATGATAACTCCACCTCTTTTCGACACCAAGAGAGTTATTAGAGAAACCGGACCAGAATAGAAACGACCTCCGGTGTGCAGCGCATACTCAACTTGCTCTCGTTAGTTAGTTCAAGATACAAACAAGTAGCATCTTCAGAGACTGACTCACATCTTGAGATGTAGGATGCAGATACATTATATACATATATGGCTTGTATATCTTGTAAAGGGTATAAAAAGGTGCTTTGTGTAAGCGTTTCCGCTTGTCTTGAAAATCTCCTTCTTGTCATGAGTAGTTGTTGAACTTTTGTCTTAAAAAGTATGGAAAAAAGTCTAATACTGCTGACTGTACTGGTGACTGGTGTGTTGGATGGAACAAGCACTTGAATGAGAAGTACTATAGTTCACGAATTCACCAAGAGCTTAAGTAGAGGACTGCTGCTCTCATCTTGTCTCTATGTTCCGTTCCGAAAATCGAGATGAGGAACGTTTCCTTTCTTGTGTTGTGTATTAGTCAGCTGCTCAGTCACACCAGCAAAACTAGATACTTTTTCACGATTCCCTTCTCCAACATAGTCAATTTTAAAGAAACAGAGTCGACACAGCAACGAGACGGAGCCCAGTTCTTTTTCTTTTAGTCATATGTCATAATAATTAGTGGTTGTTGTACGCCAACATATCACTACTTCAAATAATCCTATTCTCCAGGATCAACGTTCAACGTTAGTGTTTTTTAATTAGAGCTATTTAAAGGTTTTGTAGTGTTTTTCTTCCTTTGATTGCGGTTACGGTAACTTTATGTTACGGTTGCGTAATATGAGTTTTGTTGTGTGCATTCTGCATTCAACATTTATTTACTTTTTGGCTGTTGTGTAGGATGACTCCAGTAATAGAGTCACTAAGTCACTATACGGGAGCGTATGGTAATTTGTAAATTATGTGGGCCGTCAGCTACAGTTGATAGTCATTACGTTTGTTTGTTTACACTTGACGTTAAGCTGATTAGGTTGTCTGTCGAACTTTGAACTTGTTTTATTGGAGCTCCAACCCCTAAATACAAAACAGTGAGCCAGTATAGTTGATAACACTTTGAAAAAATGTTTTGTATAGGATTATAAATATTATCATTTGTCATTTGTAGGCGGTACTAAGTAAATCCTTGACTAGAAAAACGCAATTATGTTAACCTAAATCCACAAGTGCATTTAAATGAAACACCAATTTTTTAACAATCTATCAATTGGTCTGTCCTTGGACGTTAGTTGTGATCTTGTGATAGTGTATTTGTAATACATGATTAGTAGCTAGTAGCGTTGAATGTGTCATTTTCTTGTTTATTGTTGATTCTTGACAGTTTTTAAAAAATCGACAGCTTTACCTGACCGTTCACAATAGTTGGCGGTTAGCTAAAGAAATTGTTTACAGTCAATGTCAATGTCAATGGTTGATTGTAAAAGATGAAAGGGAAATGGAATCACTGCGACTGTCAACTGTCAACTGTTCACAAGAATAAGTAATACATCATACGTGAATACAAGTAGGAACAACGAAATGGAAATCTAGTTGAGCTAAATACTAATATAATCATTCTTCTATCAACAATCAACATTGGGATATTTAGATTTTAATATTGACTGATTGTCAGTGTGAAGTGTCGGGCCTGACTGAACTGAATCTCAGTTTAGTAACTAATTACTGTCGTTGCTCACTCGTGTTCACGTTGAACGTCAACCAAACGTCAAACGTTCTAACGTTCAGTACCCACATACAACATACGTGTGACATGTGATATTATTTGAAGAAGAAAACTGCTGAGATAATATACTTTTTATACCTTAATCTGTAATCTCAATCAGATAATTGTTGATAAGGTCATCTGAAGCTGCTGCAAATTTAAAAATTTAAAAGTCCATAATTAAAATTTCCAGTCCTTGAAATCGTTAGTTTTGGTTGTTGATGTTGACTGTTGACTGTGTTGTTGGTTGTAAATCATACCGATCCAGCTGTGTTGTATTTTCATAGGATTCGGTGTTTACTGTGCACGCGTTTCAGAAAATTTAACAAATACTATAAAATTGGTATCGCCAATCGTCGTGTGACACAGTCAGCATTCGACGGTAACTAATTTAATCATGTTTGCGAGATCAAATGGAGATGAAGAGATGGTCGCTGACGCAAGACCATATTCACCTTTGATGCCAAGTAGCACACCACCGTTAGTCTTGCCAGATTCTCCAAGAAGTTCCTTCTTGGACAGGCAGAAGACTAGGATCATTAGACCAAGGGCCAACAGCAAAGGTTTTTGACTCATAAATAAATACAAATTTATTTTATAAGGTTTGCAGTGCTATCGTATCAATGCAACGTTATCACAAACTTTTGATCTTATCGTTAATGATCAGTGGTTTAAATAGTCGTATCAGATAATTGTAACATAAGCGAATTATTCCTGCTTGATAAAGCTTTTTTTGACAATTTTGAGTTCTTAGATTTGACAACAAGTGACAAGTAGCTTTGTACTTTAATTTTTCAAGCCATTAGCCAAAGTCAGCTAGCCATTAGCCAATGTTAATGTTATCAAAGTCATCCAATTATTTTCTAGGATTAACCGATCCATGGAAATTACAATAAGGATAAATTATTATGTGCCCAGTAGTGTTAATATACTTACCATTAACGATAGGACACACTAAATTAACCTAGTCTGTAGCCAGTGTGAGCAATGCTTAAAAATTGAGTTGGCACGATGCAACGCGTTGAGAGGCTTTTCGTACAATGACAAGTCGTACGTAATGTAAACATGGGAACGGGGAAATCTTCGAAATGCTTGAAGTCGACTGTCATTCACTTCACAAGCATGCAAGAAGTATTACACGTTTCACGGCTTTTAGTATATTGAGTGTAAAATTAAATTTTTTGTGTATCAAATGCGACTTAAAACTGATGACTGATGGAATAACCATTCAGTTTTGCATTTGGTTATTAGGTTGGCATGTTTTGCCTTGTACTTATATTTAATCTTCAGTTCAGGAATGAATAGTAAAAGGCATCAATGATGCCTAATGACATGACACTTTTTCACTACTTATCTGTCTGTACTCAAACTCAACCAGCTTCCATTCATTAGCCTGCTTTATGAAAATTGACAATGACAATCCTGTATGATACGCTTCACTTGCATATTGCCATAGATTCATGAATACCCATTATCACCCTCACTGATAATTGTGATAGAGTCGTTGTCATAGTATTAGATTTATTATCTTTTGTGTACCTAAGCACTGTATTATACGGTGTGCGACTTTGCATACTGTTTAGTGTGGTCGCTTAACCTCTATAAAGAAAAGGCATATAAACGATGTAGTGCTCTGTGAATGACTGTGAAGCGTATTTAAATAAATGTGTCGCTAAGCAAATGAGTTTAAAAGATAAAGATAAGCATCCTAAAGGTATGTAGGCTGGATGTTGTTTTATGAAGCAGAATCGGGTGTGGATGGACCCATTGTAAATACGAGCATAGCATATGTAATAACACGAGTACATGCATGAAATTGTTAATGATTCAGATTAAATGTTGGCTGCCAATGTGGCACTTAACATATTATATCAATCAGTTAGCGTTGTCATCCAAGAGGACAATAAGATTAATTTTTTAACTGGACTGTCAACTGAGCGTATTTGCTCACTGGGAAAGAATAACTCCGCTTATCCGACGAAATTACAAACAATGAACGAATCGGCGAGGACAGCTTATCAGTCATAAATCAATTATCAGACAATTTAGTTTTCTATCATGTGGTCTTAGACAAAGATACTTCTTGTAACTTGTGTTCTCTCTTCTTTAACTTACTTTGTACCATTGATAGACGAAGGGCAAATACTTAATTCGAGGGCATTCAAGCGTTTCATTCAATGGCATAATGGAGCAAAAAGAACTTGATTCTGTACCCATTTTAATGACATTCGTGTCCGTGGCCACGGCCATTGTTGTGGTAGCGTTATTAGTAGGAGCAGTCCAGACCATTATATATAATCGCAGAAAAAATCAGGTTTAATATAAATTTTATTTAATTTAGTTTAGTGCAGTGATAACCATAGTTAAATAATTTGCATGATATAATAGTGAATGCAAATAAACGGAAAAACTCTTTGATCATTTATACGAATTATGTTGTTGGGACAATTCTTAAATCAATGACGTGTCAAATCAAAACATAAAACTATGGGTGAGAACGAGAAACTTTTTAAGAAATCAAAAAATAAAGTTAACGGTGAGAACGAGAAACTTACAAATTACAAATGCGGAATTACTTCTTGCTGAAGTTCTGCGTTTACAGACAGAAGTACATTTACCAGTCAGTGTACATTTTTGTAAATCACGCTTTATTTGTGCTGAATGTTTTGATAGTTGATCGTGTGTGGGAAACTGCTTAATTGTGCTTTCAATTTTAATGGAAAAGAATAAAATATTACCTGGACTAAAGAAATACACTGTTAGAAAAACTTGTACATGCATTTCCAGTAAAATTTCTTACTTTCTCTTCTACTTGTTCTGAGCTGTAATGAAAAATGCGTACTCGATAATTGCGGAAATTCGAAAACTGATGCTAACAAAGCAAATGTTACTATTTTTTCAAGAAAGAAATCCAATGAGCATACTTTTTTAATTATCTACAACATCACTGTAAATTTGGAACCATGCATAGCTTTGGACGTGTGCAAAAAAAAGTTCTTCATATCTAAGTCTTTACAGACAGGCTTAGAAAACCATGGACCATGCATGCTATGCAGATACATGCCAGATGAAATAACGGTATTTTGTTTTCAGTTGAAGTTGATGTAGAAATATAACCATATCTAGTTTTAGATTTTATTAGGAATAGTCTTATCCAACGAGTTATTTTTGCATTAATTGTTGCATATTGAATGTAAGTAAATATGCTTGAGATTTGTATTCGACGAAGCGTTCGCTTATCTGCCTTGGCACTATACTATGCCAGTTATGTGTTTCTGTATTTATTGAAATTTAATACATTTGTGCTTTTAATTTTTTAACGATTAAAACTTTGTTCTGGGTGTATTTCTTATAGGGCAAGAGAAGAAGAAGATGGGGTCGGCAGCCGGAAACAAAACCAGGCTATGCGCCATGTTCATATTGACTTTCGGTTTCTTTTTGGTTGAAATTATTGTTGGATACATAACGAATTCAATGGCACTTGTCGCTGACAGCTTTCACATGTTAAGTGATGTAGCGGCACTTGTAGTTGCGTATTTGTCCGTAAAGGTTAGTTTTTGATTTTTGATACATTTTCCTTAATATCCAAAATCAAATTCGTCATTTATTATAAATTCGTATTAAATCGATTGCGGTAAAGTTGGTATAAAAACGTCGATATTAACCACCTATTAATTAGTTGTTTTATATGACAGTCTTTTAATTTGAATTTGATATAGGTTTATTCACGAAGAAGAAATCGATGAACCGAAATGGATTTTTTGGGTTGGGGTAGCAGGCCTTATCGTTAATCTAATCGGACTTTGCCTGTTTAGACGTAAGTTTATCGAGTATGTTTTAGGCTTTACAGTGGTAACTTGGTAACAAAGCCCTAATAATTAACTGCATTTTTAGATCATCATGGGGGACCAGGTCATAACCACCACCATCATTCAATTAAACACCAGCGACGACTAACTCAAATGGTTGCCACCGATGATAATGAAAACGATGAAAGAGTAACATCTGCAGACAATGCACCTCCACAACCCATTGCTCCACCAACAAAACCAAAGTCATCTGCTAACCAGGTTGGCACTTCTTATCTGTGATGATAAATACTGACCCGTTTCAAAACAGCGGGTCGAGCAATTTCATAAGTCAATTGATTGTTTGATTTTAGATGAATATGAGAGGCGTATTTTTGCATATACTGGCCGACGCTCTTGGCTCCGTTATTGTGATTATTTCTGCCTTGATAATTTGGCTGACTGACTGGACTTACAAAATGTATGTGGATCCATTTCTTAGTGTATGCTTAGTGGTGTTAATTCTGTCTTCAGTTTGGCCGCTGTGTAAGTCTACTTCTTTCTTTTACTAAGTAAGCATGTATTATGCATTGAAAAGTTGACTTATTGACGAATTAATGTGCTGTTTAATCTAGTACAAGAATCTGCCATGATTTTATTACAAACCGTGCCCACTCATATCCAGGTAATATATCGCGACAATTATGTTAGTTGGTTTGCTTTATGCCAATTAAATATAATTTAATTATCATCTCGTTAGATCGATGAATTACAACGAAAGCTGATTAAGGAAGTAGAAGGCGTCATTGCTGTACATGAATTCCACATCTGGCAATTGGCTGGGGATAGGATTATCGCTTCAGCACATATACGGTAATGACTATTTATAAACCAAAAATATAGTACGCAAAACATGCATAAAATAAATATTTTGTAATTCCTGATCGGTTTTGTAGTTGCCGCAACTTGGCTGATTACATTCGTATTGCTGAAAAAGTCAAAGAATTCTTCCATAACGAAGGAATACATTCTACTACTATACAACCTGAGTTTGTAGAGGTAAGATCATATATCACATTTAAAAATTGTTTATAAATTATTAAGGACTTGTATTATAGCAAATCTTTCATTTTCAGCAATATCCGGATGTAGATCAATCAAGAGTTTATGATTGTTACTTATCCTGCTCTGATCCTGCTTCTGCTACCAGTTGTGCTGCCAATACATGCTGTGGACCGATTAGTGACTCTGATGCCATAGATTCAACTCAAAATGAAACTGTAGAAATTGAAAATAACCTACAAGTATAATCGTAGACTAGTATCATTTCTGTTCATTTGTTTCTTATGTATTTTTGTAATGTTATGAGGCAAACGGTAGGTACCATAAAATAGGTTGTGTATTCTATGTCACATGAAGTGTTAAGTATCTAATCTCATTGTTAAGCTTTTTTTGAAATTGTTGCTGTGCTTCGGTCGCAATTTGATTTTTGTGAATAATTAATTCGTGGTTACGTTCCCTAATTCAATCGTATCGAATTTGTACAATCAGTTTTACACTTCATCCGGTATTTGCTAAGCTACTGTTATTAATATAAGCATTTTTTGTATCCTAAATTATTAAAGTTTCAAAATTGTCAAGTTCATGAGTACTGACGAGTATACTATACAGTATTGTTGTTACGTGTGTGTTGAGTATATTCAATTAGCTGTCATTATTGGCCCAGTGTATGTGTGCATAGATTGATAACATTGTAGCTATGGTAGCGTTGGCAAACTAGGGTAGTTGTGAAATCTGTTATTTATCAATTGCTGTATTACTTGTGCTGTTTGACATTGTTCTAAGTCTTTGTTAATACGAATCGTTTTGTTTGCGTGTTAGACCCTAAATAACGTTTATATACAAGGTGGACACGTTATCTGCACAGGAAAGTTCCAAAGTTGCTAATGTGGAAAAGCTAAAGTGATGTAAAATGTTTCCAGATTTAGTACTTGTCTCTTAATATTAGCTAAGTTGTGATCTCATGTTTTTCCAAAGAGAGTGCCCTTTTGTTAAACTATTTGAAAACAGATGTTTTTTTGTCGCTCTCCATTTGTGTGCAATCAGTGCTTGCTCACATTACACATTTCAAATTGTGGTTTACCTGTAAGCAACTGATCATGAAGCTGAAAAGCTGTTTGGAATTGTCCTTGTCGTATCAATCTTTGTTGTTATATTAATGTCGTTATCTATCACGGATGATTTCTTGAAGTGAAAATTTAAATGGAAAAGCTGCTCTGTTGTAGATTACATGTTTTATCGATTTCGACATCACTAAGGTCTTTAGACTGTTAATTTTCTGAATTGAATTTGATTATTGTTCACCTTTCCGAGTTAAATATTGACTGATTTTTGGGATAAGAGGTTAAGATATTTTGGTAAAAAGTATGAATGTTCGTTATTAGAGATCGTTACTTAAGAATCTTGAATGAATAGATCAGCAAACTACAAGATTTGAATAGTGTATTACTATGGCATTGTAAATGACTATAAACATATGGCGATTTAGTAGTAATTTAGCAGAACATTTTTTTTGTGTATAAACAAAGCCAAGTTGTTTTCAGATTCGGAAGCTTGTCAACCTATCAATTTTACTATTTACGACTTTAAAAAAAATGATTTTGTGATTGGGTAAGAAATGAACGAACATCAAAGAAAACATGATTGTATAATAACTGCAAACTGCAAAGTCATCAACGTTTTGAAGCAGACTCTACATGGAAAAGTCCGTTTAATACAGTTTGTCAAGTACCTAGTTATATGAACAAGTATGTATTGAAGGAACCCCTCGTAACTTATTGTGAGATTGCTAAGGAATCCTAATTTTATGGATATGAGCCTGTGCGACAAGCACAACTAAAGTTGTACAAAATAATGTAATAAGCCTACCTTAATGCAACGATGTATGATAGTGCGAACTCATGCGAAGAAATTCTTTTGCATATTTGATCATTTGGAGGACACGACTGTATAAAATCAATGATACTATCCAAAAAAATCGGGTTTAAAGCTTTATTAGATGTTTTTGTGCTATAAAGACACCTAAGATGTTGTACAGATAAACATGATGGATTTCACGCGTGCGTGCTTATGTTAAAAGTTGCATCAAGTAAGTTTTCGAATTAGCGCAGATTTATGTTCATATTCACAAATTCCTATTTTTTACGACGGATTCGTACTTATTAAGGAGCGTAGCTCTTGATGAAATTGGTCATTCCGTGTGTCGGTCAGTCTGTGGGTTAGTGCTCTAATGGCTAACGCTGTTCAACTTTTTCAAATTATATTTTTACTAATCGATATTAAGTTAATCTCTCAACCCCTATTGATTTTTTAGCCAAATTCGTTAAACCTTTCTAACGATAGCAATTTACTGTTCGGAAATTTCATGCCGTGTAATATGTCATTCGGAAGCTTGTTAAAAGTTAAGTCGATTGGTGGATTTAGTTGTTTTTGAAAGAGTTGGAGTGTAACCCATATAACAGCCAAAACTTATATTCTCAAAAATGTACCAAATTTTATGTAGCAACGTAGCTACTTCAATGAATCCAAATGTTATGTTTTATTTCTCTACAATGTTTATACGTAGGTCAAAGTTCATTAAGGTTCCCATGTAGAGGTAAGATAATTGTACGTACTTAAGTCCTTGGGTTACGGCTGTTATTGTTATTTATTATGAATATGCCCTCTTATTTTTAAAGGGGCCATGTATGTAAAGTTCTGTAAATAGTCTTCTTCTAGTTACATTAATTGTTACTTCTATTTAGTAGAGTATATGTTGTGCACACGTAAGAAAAAAAAGTTTGTATACAAACATGTTTTTCATTTTGCTTACTGTTCAAATAGACTCGACACAATTGTAAAACATGCGGATCCTAAGGGGTTCTTATGTAAATATTATGTGTCGCGCAAAGCACTGGTTATCGTGTGATTATTCATCGTGTTGCCTGGAAGATTGATTATTTGTGGATATTCCAAATATTATGGAAAACTACTTGGCATTGCCATGAATTCAGATTTTTGTGGACGTGAATATCAAGAGAGGAGCTCCACAGAGTCACAAATCCAATTGTTCAAAAAATACTAAAGGAAACATACGGATCGGTTCAACCAAGTAGTGCTAAGTAATAATGATTTTTAACTAAAGTAATGTTTCAGACTGTAAACCGATGTTGAATACACGCAAAACAGTACGTAAGCAGGCACAGGAAATAACTATTTTAGTTCATTTTTTGGAAGTACAACTTCAATTTGGATCAAGGCTCGATCAACACAGTATTTAAAATATTTACGTATATTTACAGGGACATGTTGTAATGAAGGCCTTGGTTAGATTGTTTAAATGGCGGCATTCTAATATTATGCATTTCAAAGTTTTACATTCAGCAGTAAGTCAATACAAAAATTAATCTAGTTCCATGATAGGATATTCGTACTGTGTCTGGTTGCAAACTGTTGTATCTATTAATTAAATACAATTCGCTGTATAAATTTACGCGTTCGACGTCAAGTGATAACAAATTCTGACGGATGATTAAAATAAAAATCAAAACGCAAAAGATGTCATTTGAAGAATTATCGAGTTTATTAATACTCTTTTCATATTCATGAAGAACAAAGACATTAAAAATCATTTTTAGAAATTGAAAAGCTGAGTAAGAACAGTATATAATATTGATAAAAGCTTTTAGTAGAACAAAGTGAATCAATTCTTAGTATATAACATCAAGTATTTGTCCTCAATACGCATTATCAGAATCAGAGACAAAAGTCATGTAATAAGGTATTAATACATCGGTATTTCTATTTTCGAGACAAATACACACGACCCCGTGCTCGGCTTTATAAATCATCGCCGAAACGCTGCGAATAATAGAACTACGAGTAAGGATATGACTAGATTGATGTAAAATCCTTTTTTAGTTGTCAGAGGGATTCCACAATAGTCAGGTTTAGTTTAAACTGTCAAATTTTCCCAAATTAACACTCCGTTAAGATGTTATTTAAAGTGTAATCACACAAGCCGCACTTGTAAAACAAGTACAAAATTAGGGAAACAGAATTGTAACACCGTCCACAACATAAAATATCTCATTCCATTATTATGAATTACTTCGTCTACTGAACTCGAGTCATGAAAATTATCCAAGTTATAATTGCCCGTTACAAGGTTCAACCAATACTATTGATGTTAAATTTAATTTTGAGCATACAAACTTTACAACTTGCAAGCAAGCTATTTTGTGTTGTATAACCCAACGAGAGCACCAATCACATTGTAACGCTTGCACTACAAGCGTGAATTTAGATACTTAATTACTATCTTTTCATTATAATCCGTAAGTACATATATATTGAAACGAAAAGGTTATATTCTATGTTCAATGTTATGAAGTGGTACATTTAATTTCACCCCTCCCTTGCAGTTGGAATGACATACTCACTTATTTTAGTTAGACAAACCTTCCTTCATCTGACCCGTTCAACATATTGCAATCATTTACATCTACTAATAATTTATACACTACTCTTCTTGTAAGCTACGAAGCTACCTCAACATGCTCAGACAAGTTTTAAAAATACGTATTGCTAATTGAATGTGGTTATACATTATATCTAACGACAACAGGTAAAAATGTGGGTAAAAATAGGTATTAATTATGTACTTGAATTCCGTACACAACAAATATAAAATACTAAATCGTAATTTTCAAGATTGATTTTTTTTAGATTCATCATTCATTTGTCTTAATTTTTCAAGCAGTGAACGCAACAATATTTTAACAATCTGATCTGGCTGATATCCGAAAAGTGAATGAGATAGGTAAAAATTCTAGGCATGGCCTGTTTGTGCACACTACGCTGCTTTGAAGCCGTAGTTGCTAACCGTCTGATTATGTGTGCGTGTGTTTGATTAAATACTGACAAACATTACAGTTACATGTTACTACATTATCATAGTTATATATCATACCAGTATATGCACCAGAATACTTTGAAGTTTTTCGTTTATAGCTGACTAGTGTTTAAAATTTGAAAGTTTGAAAATTGTGATATTCTTGTCACAGTTTAAGGTTGATAAAGTAGTTATATGAACATATAATTATAATAATTATAATAATAATAATAATAATAATAATAATAATAATAATCATCATATATGTGCGCTAGTAATAAAATCAATTTCATGACAAAATGGGAATGAGAAATGTTAACTCAAAATCACATACAAAGTTTCTTCCTGGACCATCATCATGTCCGTGTGCTAAATACTTAGTTACTCCTCAAATAAAAGGATAAAAATGATCAAGTCTGAAAAAATAATTTACTCGTTATGTTTGTACATTACCGAAGGTTCCAGAAGGTGGCCTATATATTTTGGGTAAAGCTAAAACTTGTAAATGGTTAAACGCATACTTGCGCTGTCCAATGTTCTTTAAAGTGTTTTCCCGACGGCAACCCTCACTGCAAAATACATAAAATGTTAATCATATATATGTCTTCATTTCATAATGTTCATCTAATCATGAGGTATCTGTAAGCTAACCTGCGCATGGCGTCCAGCGCCGATTGAAATTCGTGTTCAGCTAGATCATAATCTTCCGATAATATTTGAATTTGTTCAAGTGTCACAGACATTGATGTTCGATCTTTCCCACTTTTGCAACTTGTATACCGCAAGCCTGCAATTATAAGTTGACATACCGCCATTTCTCAGATTTGCATATCACTACCACGGTTACTAATAATAGCTATAAGCTATAACTGCAATCCTTACCCATTAAAGCGCGACAGATCTGAGAAGACAGATGAATAATGGCAACATTCTTTTTCTTTTTTGAAAGTAGTTCAGCATGCATTCGGTCAAGTAATCGATCCAAATTCTGATTTTCGTTTTGGCCTCCTGTTAGAAAACACAGTACATTAGTAGTGATGTTAGTCTTTCAACGAAGGACATATAGACACTTACATACACAAGCATGAACATAAACTTACTGTTTGAAGTGCATTTTGCAGGAATCATTAGTTTACAAAACCTCCGGTAATATTCATTTAACCGAGCAAAATTGTCAAGATTTGAACGCTCCTGTGCCTCCATAAGGTTTCCTAGTCTTTCTGCTAGTGTTGCTTGTTCATTGATCCCAATGTTAAAGCATAGCGGAGTCACAATAAAACTTGTGCTCCAATTTTTATCATGGGCGAGCATTGAAAAAACTGCCTCAGGAACTGGAAGAATCACTTTAAGGGCTGATCTAGAGCCATGTACTTTCGGAAGAGGTGGACAGCCCTCGTCTCCACCTCCCATTACCATAACGAATTCAACAGTTCTTAAATCTTCGACTGCTACAATCATATCATTGAACATTTCTGCCTCGTGAGAATAGTAAGTCAGAAAAGAATGGAATGATACCAATGGGCCCAGCTTTGTCAAAACATACAGAAATGCAGGATCCGGTTTACGACACCATAACCGCCCCATAAGTCCAACAACCAAACTGGTAAGCTAAATCGAGAGACAAAATATGTGAAAATTCTTCAACTCTCTAACAAAGCTAAACAATATTTGATTATGTGCACTTACTGCCTGTGAGAAACAAACATCCCTTCTATATTTTAAAACTAAAGCCAATTTCGATTTCTCCGTTGACTCTTGCAGCCTATATATGCTGTGAGCAAGACGACAAGTTTTAAGAAGTCCGTCAGTAGCAAGACGTAACTTCTTAACGCTAGATCGAAGTTCATCACTCCAATCCGTGGTAATGGTGGATTCAATGGCACACATGTGAGAGGTACGATTATTATTTTCCACGGGCATAGACGCAGCCCGTGTATGGATAATTTGGGTTGGTTTACTCGACGTAGTTTTATTATCAAACTTGTGCATTTCTAGACTGTGATATGCCAAATCTCTTGCAGATCGCGAATCAGTTGCTGATGAAGTAAACCGTTGCTCATTATTTCGGGACATGGATCGATGCTGAACATCTACACCCATTCCGCACAAAATTAGCACTTTACTGTTAAGGCTGATCATGCTGGCCTCAATATTAAGTTGTGTGAGATCCCATGGTTCTGGCTCTTCGCATGGTCGATAGTAATTTGAAGAAGGAGAATCAAGGAATGATTTAACGATTTCTTCGATGCCGAAACCAGAATCTGGTGTCTTATCTTCTGACTGTTTTGTCATTTCCACTGTTGTCCCAGATTCTGTTACATCTACCACAAAACGGTATGGCGAGTTGGGAGTTTCAATCCCTTCATCTATATTACTTGCATGTTGCTGACTGAGTTCTTGGATTCCTCCTTCATTACTGTTCTCATCATCATACCCTTGAGAGGTAGGCAGTGTAAGTTTATTGTGTTCTAGGAAGTCGAATGCTTCCTCAATAAGCGAATGATCGCATACACTCAAAAGAAGATGACACTGAAAAAAGGAGGGAACAGGTGTTTTTCAATATCTAATACCGTTCACGATTTATTTTTGTCAATAGATAGATAGATATCAGGTTTCTGATGTTGGGGTTAGTTTTAAATCGAAATCCTAGCCTTTAGTTACTTTTCTCAAAACTGCGTATTTCACTTATTCAGGAAACACACATTTTAAATCAAATAGTCTAGAAGTTCAGAATTACAAGAAAATCATACCCGCTGATAGATTTCTTCCACATATTTGTTCATTCCACAAGTTTTCCTTTCTTTGGCAAGCTTCATTATAACTTGCATACGCTCCACGATCTCTCTTCGAAGACGTTTGATTCCTTGAACTGAGTCATAAGTCAAAGTGACTTTGTTGCTAGCATAATTAGAACTGGGATTCCCTTTCTTTTGTCCTTTCTCCGGCGGAAGCAGTTCAGTCTTGAACCTTTGAAGCATTCTACGAAATACAATTATAATCAGCACTATATCATTTTACCCTTTACTTCAAAACCCTTTAATTCAAACTTTTAAACATACTTCACAAGGCCACCAACGTCGTATCCTTGCGCATAAGCTGTAAATGCACCAACCGTAATGGTATCATGAAAGCCACTCTTGTGTAAACTTTCATTTTGAACCCACATTCTCTGCACATGCAGATTTAGTGGAACAAATTCAAAAGTAGTGTCCGCTTTAGTGGAACTAGGTTTAAAATTGCATGACCCTTTATGCGTAGCCAAGGCAACACGAGCTTGAGTATACAGATTAATTAACCACATATGACGCTGAATCATTTCTGCTCGTACGGCATACCATGGTTCTCGCAATTCTCCCAGGCCAATCATTTCTTGCAAGAGCTCTTTTTCCTCAGCTATCCAAACAGATCTACACAACATACACATACACATAAGTCGTAGATATATGCTTGTTTTTAAGGCCACGCGAAGATAGTATTATATAGCAAGGGTAAACTAGCTTCGTACAAGCGACTCCGTAGTACTTACAAAAGCTGCTGAGGAAAGAGGTACGATAATCTGGACTCAGCCATAATTTCATGTACATAGATATCTCCTCCCAACCCTGAATGGAAACGATACGACTCAATGAACGGGTGACTAAACAGCAAACCGAAGTTAGTTTGTAGAGGAACTTTTAATTTGCAATACAATCGAGGAGGCAATGATTGCGTGCGTCGATGAGAAAATGCCTGCTGGAAATAATAAAAATAAACTCTTACTCTCTCATTACCTTATGCAAACAAACTTAAATATATATATTTAAAATGATCAGCATACCAAAGAAGTTGATGAAGTCAATTGATCTGCAGGATTATTTTCATAGGGATTCAATCGACATGGAGTGGATTCAGTACTTGTACGTTCCTCACGCTTCAAATTCCAAACAATAATAGTAAGAAATCCAACATTTTTCGTTGAATTGTCTGAACTTCGAATCGGCAGCCTAACACGGTCAATTGCCTTCAGGGAACCAATCACACACGACAACTGTCCAATGACAACCGATGTGTTTGTTAGCCTTTCGCGGACATCGTAAACAGTGAATCGGGCTTCGGAATTGTCAGTTATGCCATCGCTTCCGCGGAATGTTACCGTAGCAAGAAACACTGGATTACTGCTCCTCTGGACATATAAATATTGGAACCCAGTAGTAAGCTTTGCACAAATACATAATATAATTATTTTTCTCAAAACGTAATTTACTGACATACCTCAGCCATTTCAGTACATCCGTACTTAAACCATTGGCTAACACTAGAATTTCGGGTATGAACCACCACTTTAGCAGTTGGGGCACGCCCATGACTATCACACAGTAAATTGTCACATGCCAGTGAAATCTCACATAATGGGGTTTCTGAAACGTCTAAACATTCAAATACAACAAAGTTTTAAGTAGTCTGCACGCTTAACACTTTCATTATATATTTTTTTAATTGCAGCGTTGCTACCTTTTACATAACCGGCAGCTTTCAGCTGCTGAGTTGAAGGAGAGGGTTGTTTATTTGCATTCCTTGCTGATTGTTGCGCCAATTTGTGACTCAGTTCACTTTTAAGTGTTTCAACTTTAGTTTTTATATTAGAAAATGAGGCATTTCTAATAACAGTGACCCAAGAAGTCCGCTCAGCTTCACTCAAGGCGGCAAAATTGTAAACCCCACCTCCGGAATGAAATGCTATTATAACAGAGACAAAAGCTTTAGAGCCAGAAATAAAACATTATAGCATTATAGTTCAACATAAAAATGTTATTTATACTAACTTAATTGAAAACGGAAACATGGCATTGCAGAATCTCCACATGTATCCGGTTTACTTTCAGCAGTGACGCAATGGTTTTCCAATATAATTACCCCAACAGGTTCAGACCAGTGATCCGGCGTCTTTAGATAAAACAACAAATTTCCACACAGGCGAAACCATCGCTCAATTTCCACTGGAAAAAACAATCAAAGCATAAGCATAACAAGTATTCCACTGGATTTGCATTACGGAAATCACACGTCCAAGTGTATATTAAGTTGTTACGTGAATCTAATTTATGAACATGTGCAGGAATGTTTCGCGTACAAAATTACAAGAGACAAGTTAAGTGCCCTTCCATCCATAAAAAAGGAATAGCTTCCTAGAAAGAAAGAATGTTATAGAAAAAGATAGACTATTTCGATTAAGCTTGAATCCTCTATATTCATAGTCCAGATCATGGTGAATAACGATTTGTCTTTAAACTTAAACTACACTACAGCTACAAAATGCTGTAAGTAGCTAGCCAGTCAGTTCCTGCCTAAGAAAGTGCTGCCGTGTAACTATCTACCTCAGACTATCAACAAACCAATCAAAATATACAGAAGTCAGTAGAGTACCAGCATGTAAATTTATATCCCTAAAAGCCACTGAAGGCATATAAATTTATATCCCTAGGTATATATATTTATATCCCCTAGATTTTAAAATCAATAAAAATTTACTTGTATCATTAATATGTTCTTTTTAAAAACCATATTAGTACTTGATATCATATGAAATGTTAAACATTTTTTCCTTTAAAAAAACTAATTAATTCACTTCTTAAACTTTTAAATTCAGTATTTCAAAAAAGCACCTTAACTTGAAAATACCACACCTTGCAAAGTTGAGTTTTTTGTTAGCTTGTATAAAATGAATTTTAAAATCTGTTACTCCTTAACAGTCTTTCAGTTTTTGTTACCGTAATTTAGAAATTAATTAATGCGAAAAGGATATATATTTCATTTTCATATATAAAACAATCTCATTTTCCCCCGCGGATATAAATATATATCCCCAGGGTACTCTACTGGAAGTGATGTTTCATAAAAAGAAAAATTACAACACTTTGAAACACGCGTTGCAAATATTTTAAGATTAGATTTCTAACAATTCCAACGTCACCTGAAATCTACAATTAATTGGATGATCCAATGTGGATCCAAAAAATAAAAATAAGTCAAGCATTAAACTGCAGTACTACGTGTTAGGAGGATAAGAATAACAGTCTTGTAACTTGACTGATATCTGTCAACACGTAAATAAAATTGATCTCTATCTTCCTATAACTACTAGGTTAAATAAGGTTAAGAGCACCACAAAAAAATCCCAAAAGAAATCTAAAAATAGGCTAATAAATTGAAATTCAACATACAAAGAAGCAACATACGTAAGTAGTAAATTCTACCACAGATGAGAGACTTATATACGTCAAGCATTATAAATGATAACTACATAAACATGCAAAAACAAGACGAATAATAAAACTTGATCTTGATATTTATAATTATATCAAGCTACCTTGACTATTCGGAGCTACGCAGCTGAAAGAGTCTCTCCTTGTTACTGGTTTGCTTCGTTTCAATGAGCCCGTTTTGTCGCCTAAATATAGTTGGTTCGTGAATAAAGAAAATGAATGAACTTCTAGTAAAAATTAAACAGCATCATACAAAAAATAAATTCATAGCTTAATGTACCAGGTTCATGCAACTACTAAAATTCTTTGCATTTTAAAATTTGCATACAATTACATTAAAAGGTATATGCTGATCATGAGCAGTTAGTAAACGAACAATGTACACTAGAAATACGACATTAAATAATGACATGACATTATGTATGTACTGAAAGTATTAGCAAGGATAATTCAAGTTGCTACTACAAGTACAACATTTTTGTCTTTACAGAGAAATTAATTACACGTGTACATTGCATGCTTTCAACATTTTGAAAGAGTAATTTATAAGAAATATTCAACTCATTCCATAATCTGACAATATTAGTCAAGCAGGACTCTTGAACAAAAAAGCACAACATCCCTTAGTTAGACAACATTATTTCAGTAGTAATTAGTCCACAACAGGTTGAAGGTGTCATTTGATACCACGTTCAACTTTATTACTCGATCGCCTTCCTTACATGAAGTAATTTAAATAGCTTAACATATCACCGAATGTAATGCGCTAAACTGTTTATGGTTGATGGTCAACGATCAACGCCTTACCGTTAACCGTGTGTAGTTCGGTTTTGAATATTTACACAAATAAGAGTTAGTATGAAACATAAAAGTAGCCAAACTAACTTTCATTTCTTCGGAAGAACCCTTCCGCCCTTTCTTTCAGCAGGAGTACTCCTTGCTTTTCATATTTGTGATCTGGTTGTGAGGCAAGGGCCAGTAATTCTTGCTTGTTCAGTCTCATCTTCCTTTAACATTCAAGAACTACGAAGTCGAATGAAAGTGATCCTTTTTCGCCAGCACTAATCACAGTCAAGACCAAGACATCCAGACGACTGTATGTAACGGCAAATGCAGGAGATATTAGCAATATATATACAGATGAAGGGCACTGATAAGTGATGGAACAGATGTCGAATTTTTGATTTAGGTGTCAAATAAATATCAAAATGTGCGCCTTGTTGGTTTTCTAGTCACTAGTGGATGCTCGTCTGTTTTTGGAATATTTGATTCAAAACAATGTATCTGCAGAGAAAACAAGTAGAAAACAATTGACAATTGACAATATATCTACATTCAACATTACTTATTTAACTATATATTCTACGTAAATTTTTATTACCCATTGTACCTTTTCATTCGTAGTAAAATAATAACGTTTTCCACAGATTCATGACATGACAGACAAAAACCTCATACAAACTGCATATGAGCCATTAAAACAACTACATGGTAATTGATATGATTTCGGAGGTTCAGTTAACCTCCTCTACCCGTCCATCTTCAATTAGAGCCAACGGTTAAAAAACTATTCACTTTCTCATGACACACGACTCAAGGTGATCGCCAAGGAATCGAATGCTTCAACCCGAAAACGGCAGAGATTTGAATCCTTTTCGAAAAATATCTTCTCTATTATAATGCATTTTACACAAAGAGGAGCACACACAAAAGAGGCAGAGAAGGTACCACTACTAATTATTTTTGTTGAAGGTTATCCTTTTCAAAATTAGAAAGCAACTAATTAGAGTGACAAAAATAATTGTCTGTTTTGCTGGACTTGCTGGAATGAGTAAATTTTCAATAAACTATTTAAGTATTAGGTACAATATTAAATTTCGCGGCTTGCTTGTCTCAAAGCAGACACTTATTGTCAACCTGATTTGGTTAGGCAATAAATAACAGCTTCCGATGAAATCATGTACATATTGTAAACACATACACATCTGTCCCCCTCTTTTTATATCACAAAAATTGCAGAAAAATCCTGTCTGTGTGTCTGACAAGTCTGACTGTGCTATGCTAAAAAGTGAATCCTGCATCTGAAGCTTTATGCAATGCGTGTGTGTGTGAGGTCCTAGTTCCTCTGAAAAAGGAGACGTTGACGAAATGCGGAACAGGTAGGTTGAAATTTAGGGAAATATCGGCTTTTTCCGTACGCCAACCAAATCATATGTATATCACGAAGAACATCGGAAACGACCTCTTGCAACTCTCTTTGCGTCGGAAGTTCGTGACGACTAATGTAGACTTCTGGTTAGTTTTACCGTTATTATATAACAGGTACATGTAACAATGTACAGTCTTTTAGCCCTTCTTTCACACTGGAGAAGAAAAGAATTGTGAGTAATGCATTTCTACTGGGTATACGAATGAACAAAGGTTTTCATGTATAAGTTATATGTGTATTGCGGAAGTCACATTTTTCACAGGGTATTCCCCTTAGCTGAGAGTTATGAAGATCATGCCTGACAGAATGAGTATAAATAGATGTCTAAATCTGTATTCATATGTGGATTCAAAAATGTTGAGCGATGAAATGTCAAACGAAGAAAGTGACCGGATGCAACGCAACGCACCTTACCATTTTGATAGGGTGTTAAAATGTAATCGTATATTCTTAGATCTGGTACAACGTACTCCTAAAAGGGATAATGTAAGGACTATAAACTGAGACCTTAAAACCATGTATTGGCCTCTCTTTGATTTAAAAGGGCTTAAAGATAAGCATCATCATTCTCCTCACTCGTGTCTTCGATTTTCGATTATATGGGAATTGTAGTATGGAAAATATTACTAACGAGGGAACACGTTTTGGTGAAGTTTAAACCAGGCCAAACGAAATATTGGCTCTAGTGTACTTTATGGCGCAGATTACGAATCTGAAATTCGTTTTCTGTAAAACCCAGGTTTGGCCGAGTTATGAGACCATTTATGCTAAAACCTCATTCAATTAACGCGGGGAAAAAAGTGTAAGCTTTTTATTTTATGAAAAATTAAAGCATAAAAAATAAGACACATTTTGTATTTAAACT
>JAHZNA010005001.1:0-13311 GCA_027743935.1 Sinodicranocentrus sp. ZH6 | reverse complement strand
CTGAGGAAGTATTACGAAAGCTGTGAGAAATTTGCAGAGTGTTTGTCCTAAGCGGGGAGTAATAATAATATACCGTTTTTCACCATTTTCTTAGCCGTTGGAGAGAGAGAGAGGGCGCTTTAAAACACACTTGGTGTATCTTGTGGGATGTTGCAGAGTTTCTTATGATATTCTTCTTCAAAAAATATATACTTTTACAATCCATAACTAACCATCCATTCCTTTTTATCAACAAGACAGACGTCAGCTAAGCAGGAAGGCTGTCAGGGAGGACGGTGATGAACGAGAAGTTGAGGAGTGAACCCCACCCGTCGTTTTGTATTGTCAGAATCCCTAATTAAGCAGAAGCTTTCCACATCTACCCAGATGATGCTTTTCCTATTAGCTGGGAAAAGAAGAGAACAGATGGGAATTTGATCCATTTCTCTATTTTTCACAAAGAAACATTTTTCACGTGGTGGCAGCAGTTTGAGTGAGTGACATTATTTATAAATTGAGAATATGGTAAGAACAAATGAGTTGAGGAAACAAAAACCTCGTTTGTCTACCCACTAACTGTACAAGCTTTATTGAGCTGGATTGGATAGCTAACATAAGTATACTACTTAATGTAAAATGTAAATACACTCATACTTTGTTGAGTTATATATGAAAAAATGATTCCCTGTTTATGATATTTCTGTTTGATGGAAGTACGTGGAACTTTTAACCTACGTCATTACACCATTGTTTTGGAAGCATTCCTAAAACCGCACGATTAAGTCAAGGGCATTTCACCGACAATCTACCATCCTCCAGGATGTGTGCACTCTCAACTGGTTTCGACAAGGCCCCATGTCTAGTCTGTTTTATGAGGTTTATAAGTGAGCCATTAAAGGAGTCTGCCTAGCTGAGGTTTTAATATTGCACTTTCCGCATACTTGAGAGAGAAAAAATTCCTAGTGTTTTATTACATTTGGCACGACACTTTAAATTGGCTTCATGCAAAGTCTGCATCCATAACGAGGGAAGGTAGGCTCACGTTGGACTCAAATATTACTAAACTTTGACTGATTAAAAAAAATTTAAAGCAATGAAAATGGCATGTGCTTTCCAATTTTCCTCCTGCAACTTTCAATACATTTTACAAAAACATAGTCTGCTGCAACGTTTAAAATGAGCTTAGGATCCAAACATTAAAAACCAATGTCGGATAGGAAAAAATAAAAAGAAAGAAGGTAGAAGTGTGCCAAAGACAACATTTCCAGATTAACTTTTCTCCCGCAGCATCACGCTAACCCATTTACTTTGCCGAGAGCACGTCCACAAAATTTCACCTGGTAATGTATTAAACTAGATACAAAGAATCATTTCAGAATTACCCGAGTGAACTATGGGAGGCTATCAAGCAATCGAGGAAATAATAATTAAGGGAAAGTTTGAAGAAAGTGAAAATAAGATGAAACCGTCCAAAGCCACGGTTTTCAAAGAGGCATGCTATGCAACAGAGTGTGAGAAGTTAGTTTTGTATTTAAACATTTATATGCATCATTATTATATATACCTTTTGAAAAGACAAAGCAGTAAATCTTCAAGTTTTCTCAAACTCGGAGCTAACTTGGGCTCATCAACTATGCAAATTGTTCCATTATTTCTTGTTGTAGACGAGGAAAATTTCTTTTTAAATGGGTTTATCATTCTCGCCATTCTGATTATGCTTAGTTAGTACCTCCACCACCACCACCAGACTTTCTCTTGCAATACCAAGGAAATTTCTCCATTTCAGGGAAACTATATCACAATACAAAAACTCCACTGCAGCTGCTGCTCCTGCCATTATGCTCGATGTAAAATGTTGGAGAAAATGGAAGGATGGGAAAAGTTATTTTTTCTCCTCAAACTAGAAATCTGTTCGAGTTGGTCGTCCCTTATTGTGTGCTTCGCGCTGTGTCTTGGCATTGGCATAATTTACTGTGTTAAATTATTCGCTACTGTGGATTTGAATGCTGTCTGCCCTCCACTTTCTACTTCTTTCTGTGTGCTCTTTCTCCCGAGGAGGAAGGAGAAAGCTATAGAAAATCTTTTTTTTCTCGCAAAAGCACATATATTTCCGCCATCAACATACTTTCTCCTTCAGAAGATCACTTTCTCATTTCTATTCTCTTTTTCCAGCTTCATTTAGTTCATGATGGTGGTGTAAATTATACATAAGTATGGAATGTAATCCTGAAGAAAGCTATTGGAGAAAAGAGAGAATAAGTTTGGAGTGAATTTACTACGAAATTGGAGTTGAGATGTATTATTGTTGCAAATGCTCTAGTTTTGTGTTGCATGTCGTTATTCTCTTCCTCTGCTCTAGATAGTCCAATGTAGGATGTAGGAAGATTGTGAAACTAGGAAACTATTCTTCCCCTATTTTAAACTTAATTCGCACACTAATTCTCTTGATTACTAATTCTGACTTGATTCCTTTTCTAGAGTAACGATTCCATTAGGAAAATAAAATACTAAATATTCATATCTGGAGCACATACAACTCTTTGCTTTTCAAGTAAATAGCTTCTTCTAATGGGAGAAATGGTAAAAAAAATAAGTTGTTTTTGTGAAATAAAAGCATCTTCTTTCTGAAAAAAAACACTTTTTTCATTTATAATACACGAATACTAAAGAAAAGGAGAGTTATTAGCTCATGAGTTCTAGTTGAGAAGAGGATCACTCTAAAATTATGAGATTTTCCAGAAGAATAGCTACTTTCTTAAGATTTCTTACAAATCCATGTATGCACATATATGTGACTCCAATCTCCCTAAGAACATTTCAAGTGCCCAATTTCCAACCTTCGCTTTCCCTTGTCTGGAGATTTATTTCATTGAATTTTTCTGAGATTTTATGCTTACGTCCCAACTATTCCATTCCATAAATGAAACCAACTAGAAACGTTATTATATTTCCCAAACAACCCAATCCAAAACATTACTGGATTTGCCCACATCAGTAAAAAATAATAATCTGGAGGAAATGTCTAAAGGTAAAATCCCTACTATTACTTCATTCCTACATGAAAACGGAACAATTTATCCTAATAAATACTCTTATGACGTACTCTTGCCAAGTGTCTATCAGCTCTACTATCAAAAAAATCCTGTCGTTTCAACCAGTCTGGCATAAAGACATTTGAACGAAACCTCGGATACCCTTATTCAAAGTTTTTAGTGCCAAAACGGGAATTTCCAGACGTTTCCTCTTGTGAAAAATGGCAAAACAATATCTACTTGAGAGACAAGGAATATAGGAGTTTTCTCTCTGGGAAATTCAAATATTTCATTCAAGTTTCAAATCTATTCGGAGCCAACAGGAAACAGACAGGTTTCAATATTTCAAGCACCCTCACAAACACTCCATGCTGTACACTCCATTCGTCTTAGATAAATTTCCCCTCTTTATACAATACACCTTCTTGACAGGATTTTTCCCTACTATTTTTCACCCTAAAAAATATATACAACACACAAGAGGATTAAGCACACATCCTAGAAAAGCTATCGGAACACTTCAAGATTTTGCCAAAAGTCATATTTCTCGTGAAGAGGATCACTGTATTTCACATTCATATCAAATGCAAAAGCCAACTACGAAACGCAAAAAAATAAACTCTTGGATGAAATGGCAAAGGATGAAGTTGACGTTTATGCAACACAACCTGGAGACAGGATCTCATAAATATGTGAAAATGAAATAAGTAAGTGTGCTTTCCACCGGCAGTCAAGACTACCTAAAAAAGTCTACAAGATATCAAGGCTCACTCACAGCATATCGGATCGGTCAGAGAATATGAATAACTCAATCTATTCCACGATACTCGCAACTTTATCCCTATTTGAAAAGAGAAAAGATCCAAAAATAAAACTCCCTTGTGTAACTTTCTTTCTGCTACATGGCGAGTAAATCCTTATAGCTAGCAAGGTCCTCAGGGACTTGGTCATTTTTTCGGTTTTAGCCTTTGGATTATGATTATGCATGCAGCTTATGTTATATGCATGTAGACATTCCTTGAATTTATTTACTTTCCTGGTATAGCTTTCACCCATGAATAAACTGCCAGTGGCAGCTAGACTGGACGTATATTTTTTTATCCTTGCTTGCGTCCACTAACGTAATAATACCAAGGATTATTCCGGCCTATAGAAATTGGAAAATCCTTCCGTCCGAGTTAAGCCCGAAAGTAAACTGGAAAACTTGTTGCTGTGCTTCACTCTCTCCCCATATCTCATGTAAATAGAAAAAATATTCCAGGAAATCTAGCAATATAGCTTTTGGCTCTGCGCAGTTCTCCACTTACATGAATAGAAGCATACATAAATATTGCATATGAACTTTCTCTCTGAATCTGACTAGCCTCTTCTTTTTCAAGATAGCTTATGTGTCAGCAAGTGATATTATGGGATATTGCCGTCTATATATTTTATTATGAAACTTTGTAGCATTTTAGCTCCATGCATCTTTCTCCACTTTCCCTTTCATCCTTTTCACGCTCTCGCTCAGTCCCCACATCTCACGAAAGTGAAGGCTCTCTCGACGACCCATTTTTCCGCTCGTGACATTCTGATGAAGTACATACATCGTGCAGTGTGAATTTCCTCAGACTATGAGAAATGGATCAATTTCAGTAAATGGGTCATGTGGCAGGGTGGAAAAGAAAGGGTGTGAAAATGAAAGAGGAAATGACAGCAACACACAAGGATACCTCGTGATAATGTTTTTGTCATTGTTAGCTACATGATACAATTTGTATATTTCAAGGCACAAGACTACGAATGTTTTTTTTTTAAAAAAAAGCTTTACTTTACGTGACAAAATTATTCATTTGGTTGTTTTTCCTATAAAAAATAAAAGCTTGCAATGATGACAATGGCATTTAACCGAGATAATGTAAATTACTTGACTTTTAGGAAAAACTAAAACTAAAAAATTTTAAGAGCAGACACACACCCACACATCAAGCAACAGGAGGACGATATATTTTGAAAAGGTATGTAGGCGGATCTAATTTTATGAGAGGAGATTGTTTAGACAGTAAAAATGTTCCATAATTGCTCCATGCACTTTCTGCCCAGCTCTCTGCTCATGATGGTTACGACAGTTGTAGAGCAAGTTGTAACCCTTTCGTAATGTGAGTGTAGTCATCTTCATTAAAAGTTTTATTGTCACAAGATTAAATTCATTATGGCTGAAAAGCACAAAAAGTATTCACTCAGAGGGAGGATGGTAGATCGGGGCATGGTTTATAACAAAAAATGTATAGAAAAAAAACTGGTCTGTGGAAAAGACTACGCTCATTTGTGAGGAACATTTTCATACAATGAGATAAAACGACCGTCATCACGAACAAGAGGAAAGGTTTCCGGGACAAATTGTCCAGCGTGGTTTCTCTTGAATAATTGAAAATCAGAGAGGAATTCAATGACGCAGAAAACCTGAGCGACATTACTGACAAACCCACAAAACGCCACGTTTACCTGGATTACTGGAAAAGATTCATACAGAGAGACACACAAACAAACACGGTGATTTCCTCTCTACATTTTGGTTTCTCTCTAGAGGACACTTCCTCCAAGGGAGATTGTTTGCTTTTTACACAGGAAATTTACGCTTTAGCGTTAGAGAACATAAAACTGGCTAGAATTGAGGTTGTCCGTGAAAGGAAATTTATGATTGGTCCTTTTCCCTAGTCGTAAAAGTTACGCCGAGATAATTGCTAATGACAGGCTGCATACTTGGTAATTAAAGTTGTAATTTTATGAGTCGTCTGAAAGGTATAAATTACTTTTTGAAGAGTCTCCTCACTCTCAACACACAGTCTACAATGGAAAATTTTCCTTTTTGCATTTTACCATAATATCCCTATCTCTACACCCTCTGTTGCGGTCTAATTGTTCAGAGGTGGAACGTCACCTTTATACTCCTTCCTCTCGAACAAGTTTTATGCACATGCATGCATAAAAAACTACTCAATTCCCATTAATACGGTCATTTCACCAAATTTTCCACTGTAGCACTTCTGCACTTTGGACAATAGAGGATTTTAAAGGGAAAGGGGCTTCCACTTCGTCACTATAAATTTCAAGCTTTTTTCCTCCATTAGAAGAAGTTGCACGGGAGAAAGGGGAGAATTATAAGAGACTTGCCATGTGGCTGCGAGCTCTATTTTTATGTTGGTAATTACCTCAAGAGATAAGCTTTGAGAAAGAGCATCTTTGTCCAAAAAAAGAAATCCTCGGTATAGTTTCCCATTCACTCACTCACATTATAGGCCTTGGCCCATTTCTTGAAAAGTACCTACGTGGTTGTTTTTTCTTCAAACTAGCAGTTCCTATATCATTATGGACAATGTAAACATACCTTTTCATACCTCTTGATGCATTCTTCCCAAGATTTTGGTATTGGAATCACGATCTTTTGCACACATCCAATGGGCCATAGTGTAGGATACAGGTTTACGTATTATTCTACTGCTTTATTAGTTTACCTGTTCTCACGAGCTTCATGCTTATTTAAAGCAAACTATAGAACGTGTGTGTTTTGATAATATTAGCTCAAAATAGTTGCCCTGTATTGGGCTCATCATCATCTCTAAAAATGTTTCACTCCAGAGATAGAAATACCAGGAAGATACGAATTCTCCGTCAAGAAGTCCAGTCACATACACAAAGTGCACGTAAACATTTTTCAATGATTTTTTGCTCTGTAAGCAATACAATTTTTTGAGAAGATATTCACTAATCCAGCAAACCCAAATCCCTTTTCAAATGCATGAATACAGGATGGGATTGCATTTTTGAAATTGCAGATAGAAAAAAAACGTTGACGGTAAGGAACTAATTTACTACGAATGAGTACAAGGGCATATGGCTCTTTTGTATAGAAAATGTCTCTTGAAGCGTGCTTTCCTTTCTGTGATTTCAAAATCTGGGATGATACTTCCTGCTAAAAAAAAATATCACATTCTTTCTCTTCAATGGGAAACATTTCGAAGGACAAATCGATCCTAATCGCTATTCGAACAACAGCCCCATTCTCGATGAAAATACCGTGATATAGAAGAAAAATGTGCTTGATCAGCTATACAGATTAAAGGTATCGAACGTTTTGGGAAAGCTGCTCATTCAAAAATCATCATAAAATGTTCTCGCATGTACCACTAATCTGGCTTATCGGAAGTGGAATCAGCTCAAAGAGTATTGTATCTCACACACAGCTAAGCTATCCCCCTTTTCCTAGTCTTATCCAGTCATCACTAAAGTGACTTTGGCATCTGCGATTTTACGGGCTTGGATGGAAACGAGTTTCTCGAATGGAATACAGATTGGAGAACAGAGTTGGTGAAAGTGAGTGCCTATGTGGGGAGATGGGGAAAAGCTGTTTTACTTTTTTGCTGTCTTTGCAGTTAGGCAATTGGTTCATCAGGAAAAGGGTTGTGGGGTTGGTGGAATTTTGCTAAAAAAAATACAAGGGTCTTTCCCCAAATTGCCTAAAAATCTAACAAGATTATTTTTCAAGGTGGGCTTAAGGATGAACATAGATTTCGCATTGTGGTTTAGAAATACTGTGAAGTGAAGGTATTGCATTCCCCGTACGTATGTATATCGGGGTCATTTATTTACATGGAAATTTGCGCTAGGGAGTGTTTGGCGTTCAATGTGAGGTTTTGTTTCCCAAATTACCAGCTTGGCTAATCAATTGTCAAGGATGAAAAGAGGAATGGTGTAGGAGCGTAAAATGTTAAACGAGAAAAAGTTTTTAATTTCCTTTATTTACAGGGTAATAAATCTTTTCCCGGGAATAGCTAATTCCTAGCTGACATATTTAACCGCAATCACAACCCTTTTGGTGTTTGGTACAGGAAAATGCATGAGTTGCTTTTGTGACTGTGAGCATTTCTAACGGAATATCCCATGTGTACAGTTCCGAGTACAGAGTTTCTCCGAAATTAAGTACATTCATTAACTGTATCATTTTGTACTCGTTCAAATAAGGCTTGATCCCATGATTACATATTTGTCGTAGACTCCATTCCTATGACATATGAACACCTGACATGTCATACAAAGAGAGAGAGAGAAAAAACTTTTTTTATGTCCTCTAACCAGAAGAAATTATGGTTCATTTGGAACTTTCAAATGAATCAGTTTGCTGGCAGATCTGAGAAAAAAACTTTTTTGTACGAAAACATAATGCCGCAGAATTAATTGGTATTTTGTATTAGAAAAGACGAAAATTTATGCCTTTTCCTATCCAACAATATATCCTAAAGTATGTTTACGATCCTAGTAAACTTTTGATCCTGATGTATCCACCTATACAACATATTTTCTGGGAAAAACTAACCCAATTGTAAAAACAACAGTTGATGAACAAATGTAGAGAGAGAAAACCCTCCAGTCTAGAAAAAGAGGTCAGACGAGGTCGTGTTCAATCTTTGAGAACCCATTCATTTTACTTTTCTCCCTTCGCTCCCAACTCGTTCTTGCACTTTCCCTATTTGAAACTACAATTCCCCAATGTATTTAGCAAAACTCTATAAATAATGAAATAGCCAGTGCACCAAATGCCAACGGTAGGGTTTACATTTGCAGTAATTTGAGAGAAAATAATGCAACTTTGGAAATGTATACTTTACTTTCTCTCTATATATCTCTGAGTCTTTGAGAGAGAGAAAATATCCTGATTGCTTAACACAGAAAAAAATAAGTTAGCCAAAATGGAATTACTTTGACTATCTCCTGAGAAATAGTTTGGAGGATGCATATTATCTCAGTATCTAAAATCTATGCAATACTACATCTTCCCAAATCTGACACATAAAGAAAAAATGCAATCATTCCACTCCTATCCTATGTACGCCTGCTTTTTCCCATAGTCACCCGAAACCATGCAGTGATTTCTATTTTCTCTGACGTTCACTTGACTTTCACTCTAACTTACTTTTAAAAAAGTGGGGCTCATAATGGGTAGGTATTATCAAACAGGATTTTCACTTTATATATTCCCGCTAGCACTTCCCATTCCTCAATTTGACCGAAGGAGGAAAAAACATATATATAAGGCTAAAAAAAAGTTTCAAACTGGTGGAATGTCTACGAGTTCATAAGACTCTGGGAAGTTATAACTTGGTTCGAGTACGCAAGCAACCAAGCAGAAACACAAGTGTGAGTATGTATTAGAGATGAAGTGAAAGAATGGATAGTAAAGCTGAAAATTAAGAGAGCCAGCTATGTAACTGGCTAACTAACTAACTAACATTGTTACGCCATGTGAAGAGTGTGGATGAGAAGACTTCACTTTGTGTAAGGGAACTAGACAAGATGAAAAGGAAAACCTTTACCGCCAACTAACCAGTTAAAAACGGGAGTATAACATCAGTATCAACAAACTTCTTGAGACAAGTACCCCCACCACTAGTCGTGCTAAGGATGTTAAAATATAAACTGGAAATGTGTACTACGTATATTATTATCCTTTGAGAGGCGAGTATGTATATGTATACATAAATACATATATAGGTATGCATAAAAACCAACTCTCCTCCCTTTTCCCTCACTTTCACCTCGTGGAAAAGAAGTTAGCCCAGTTTTTGTTTAGTTTGATGCTGTTAGCAGCCCTACACAGCTTCTCCTTTGCATCCCCTCTTATTTCATGTCCCAAGAGGTGCTTAGTTTGTAGTTTGGTTGTACTTTCAGGCTACCATGTACATATAGTCGAGATAACGCTACAGAAATAAATATACATACAACAGCTGACTTGACGCAACTTGACTTGAGCAAATGCATGTAAGGGAAAAGTTGGGGAGAAAAAACTTTCTTCGGTTGGAAACTAAATGTACTTAATGTGAGACTCTTCGGTGGCCGGGAACTGTGGAGCGGACGAGGATAAATTTTCACACATGGTTTATCATATTGCAATAGAAGAATATACTAGATATGCACCGGATGCTATAATACTTACTTAATAAACTCGGATCTTGTACATTCTACTCTTTCACAAGTAGAGATTCCCTAAAGATAATATTCATTTAGGAAATATGTACCTAAGTATATATACCTATTCCTATCCCATGTAAATGAATGTGCGGCTTTGCACTGTAGACAGAGAGCAAAAGTTGAGCAACTTTCAAAGTACTCACTAAGGAGCAAAAGTGGCAGGATGTGTATCCCCATGAATGCCGATATCTATAAGTGTTATGCAATCTATCTACTCTCCTATGCGTTCCTCCTTTCAGACGACACACAGCTAAGTATATTTGAATAGTGTGAAGGGAAACAGCTACTTAGTTCATTTTCTCATTGTGTAGCTCTTCATGCAAATCAGAGTCATCAAGCAATGAACTAGATAAAATAAGAAGGAAAGGAGCCAAATAGCGAGTCAACTTAAGTCACAAGCATTTTACAGTTGGGACTACTTTCGGGAAATTGTGACTGTCGCACCGAATTAGTATTCGAGACTGGGTCGAACTTTTTTTATATACATGTCTAAAAGGTTTTTTCTGTATGCGTTGAAAATATATATTTCTGTTGAAATCTTAATATTGCAAGAGTACAACATTCTGATAAAATTATCTCCTTCCCATCCCCTCTTGTAAGCTGCGTGGCTCCAAGAGACAAAAGTCTGAAAACTATTTCTCCGAGAGGACATGTAATGCATCATAACGAGGGCTAAATTACACCCGATGAATTTCATCCTATTGATTTATTTAATTAGCCATGATTTCCCGACTGCAAAAGGAAAACTTTACTCCTTCTCAGTATTCCACTTCCCTCTTTCCTCAACCTTTCATAGCTTTATGCTTAACCTGTTTCTTGGGAGTATCTTAAACAAGCCAACTACAACTCAAGTAGGATATTCCATAGGAGCATGAACAAGCCAGGAAAAAGGGCAAAAGAGTCACAGTCATCAGCGAGTGAAACCACCTGGGAGCTTGGTAGTTTTCATTCACTTTCGTGCGCTACCACAACACCGCACCGATGGCACCTCCTCTTTTCAAAAAAAGATATTATAAAGAAGCCCACACACACACACACATCCGAATAAAAACAGGTTAAAAAGGACATATGAGTGGGAGAGGAAGGAAGTGAAGTGGGAACTGGTCCAGGATTTCGTGTGCAGTTTCGCTTTTCTTGAGTGAAGCATTAAGAAACAGAAGGGAAAATTCTTTTAAGGGAAACTCTTCCCTTTTATTTCTAAACTAGCACACTCTCTCACACACTTTATGTTTATATATATATATCCGTTTCATCCTAATAAGGTATTATATTCACTCTACATTTTATTCCTTTTCACAATGATCATGTACAAGTGGAATTAAGAAAGTTTGTCCTCTCCCTGCCATTTCGTTTAACCCACATGGAAATCATGGCTTCCCCTTTCATCTCGTGGTTTTTCTTCTTAATAAGCAAATGCTCTGCTCAACAAGGGAAAGAAGAAAAAGAGCAGAAAAAAGGGCAAGTGTCACCTTGACTTAGGACTTTATATGTATGAATGTGTATTTTCGTTTACAGTGGAAACCATACCGAATTTTATTATTGTATAGAGCTCGCGAAAACCCTTCTTGAGTGTCTGAAAGGGAACAAGGTTTTGTCAGCCTTTCTTTGTTTCTTCGGTAGAGTTATCTGAACGGAAAGTCAGCGTAAATTCTACCTCTTTTCTCTTCCTAATTTTCATGCATATGCTGGGAAACACAGTTCTTCTCAGAGGTAGGCATCCCACCCATGTCTTCTCATATCTTGTAGTCATGCATGCCTTCCCAGTTCCCTCTGTTGAATGCCAAAATGAAGAAAATATTTGCTTTCCATGACCGAATTTCTATGAAACGTGATGAATGGCATATAAAGGAATATTATGGTAGAGTTCACTCTGTGAAAAAGAGCATTATATTGAGAATATTATGGATACTTGCCCTTATGTCAATCCCTCTCGTAAATGGAAAATGTGTATCTTTCTCCTTCCCATAAATTCCCGAAACATGTGTGTATATGCGTTTTCTCCGAACTTAAGGAGTGTTTAAACGGTAGGAAAAGGGTTGAGTATTACATTATCGTGATGATGCTTATGTTTTGTGAAAAATGAAATATAATATTTTCATTTCTCTTTGTGAAAAGTACCTCTTTGTTTACATTGCGTTTTTCCTCTCCTTGATATAATCATGGTGGGGGGTAATATGTGTGTAAAGAGTATTTGAATTGAGCATATATGACAAGAAAGAAAACCTTTTTGGCTTCCATTTTTCTGGTAAAGACTTTTTGTGGATTTTTCCTCAAAGATGGAATTTTCTTCTTTCTCCTCCTCTTCCATTACGGTCATGATCACATGTCGTTTGAATTTACAAGTAAAATTTGTTTTGAGTGCATGATGCATACAAAACCTATATAAGGGAGAGGAGAAGAGACATTTTTTATGTAAAAATAAGTTACCATTTTTGTGTACAGAAAAAAAAGAGGAAAAATAGAATTCCAGTAAAAACTTTCCTTTTTTCCTAAAGATTTCTCTCTCTCACCCATACGGCATCAAGTAACCAGGGCCTGCTTAGGCTGAAAAGCGTTTTCGCAGTTTAGTTGATACTATTCTCATCATAAGCAGTTATGATGATGCGTTTCCACTAGTGGAACGTGAAGAGAAAAAGAAAAGTAACAAAAGCGTGAGGAAAAAGATGCTTCCTCTTTTGAACTCATATTATGATAACCAGGAAGCATGAAATTCTTCAATAAATTCTCGTCATGGGACAACGTGGGTAGAAAGGCACTGTAAAAATGTTTTTCCTTTTCTATGCTAAAAAGACGAAGCTTTCTCAAAGGCTCGTCCTTTACTACGTTTTCCTTCACGATAACGCGCCTCCTTCTCTTGTTCTTTATTCTTACCAAGGAAAAGCTATAGTTTCACACATCACTGCTCAAATGTAATAACATTTTAAGAGAAAACAGAAAATTGTATGTGAGACTAGAAAGGAGAGAGAGAGAGGAGAGACTGTTGAGTATTTCATGCATTTCAAATGGATCACCACTCTTTGAACTTGCTATTTAGGGATTGAGCGCCTTTGTCGTTTTTCGAGATGTTTGAAAATTGCATAATGTGCAACAGTCACTCAGGGATGGAGAAACTGAGAAACTAAGACGGAGTTAGGGAACATTGAAATTTTCTTTGAAAAGTGAAAACACTGGAACATCTACCTAAAAAACCTTCTTCTTCCTTGTGTCGCCATTTGTTTTACGATATACCTAATCCTAAATTTTACCGGATCTGTACCCCAGAAGCATTAGGTTAAAGTTGAAAAAAGATTTTAAG
>JAHZNA010005000.1:0-16295 GCA_027743935.1 Sinodicranocentrus sp. ZH6 | reverse complement strand
GTGATAAATAACAAGAGGTTCGATAGAATGAGATTGTCTGATTTTCCCTGTGACTGCACATTAGATATGAAGCCGAACGCTGTTTCCCGAACTACTAAAAATTTACATGCATTTTTCACATCCTGGCTGGCTTGATACAAACGCGAGAATCACAGGGCCTTAAAAATTATTACATTAGGAAATCAGTCTATTGTTGTTTCATATTCTATGCAATAAGTTGAGGTCGCAAATAATGAACGCATTGAGTGGAGTCTCAGACAATTTAGTCTCACATCAAACATTAACCTAACATTCCAACCCAACAACATAAAACGCAATTTAGTCTCAAGTCGTTCTACATGGCACATTTTATAGAACACTCAATCGGGTCGTATCTTTTTTTCTATTTGACCTTTGACAAAAAAATCCTATGAACTTATGAGAACACCTTATGCACCCGGTAGTACACTTTATGCACCCAGTAGGGAAAACATTATATAACCCAAACGAAAGGCACAGATGAGAAAAGAGCAAGCGATTTTCCCATTTGGGGTAACGTGAGACGAGCCGTACTTCCGATTCCGGAATAAAAAAATCATGAGCTTCCGTTAGGATCTATAAATTGATCTTTTAATCAGCTTTTTTACATAATAAATTTTTCACAGTAAATAAGTAAGAAAATTCACAGGTACCGTCACAGCTTTCTCTGTAGAAATTTCTACTGTACCGCTGTGCAAATCGTAGGGAAGCTTGCAGTGTGCAGTTACGCGAGTTTCACTTGTCACTTTACCTATTCGCGTTTTTAAATACGTATGATGGTTTTCGTGGTTTAATTCTTATTTATAGCCTCCTCCTATGTCTTATCGTTAGTTAAAGAACCGGAACCAAACCAATTCTTATCTAATACGAATTAGCTGAACCTGTCAAAAACAGCACTAAGAACACGGATTGTTTAACAAAAGCTGTCAACTGTCCACACGCAGGCAGCAAATTAATATGAATTGTTAATTAATTTGCTATCCTCGCGTCGCATCCAACAAAAACAATCCTAAAATTCAACCAGCTTTTTCTTTTTTTGATCGATCCATCACAGTATTTTAATTATTGCAAATCAAATTATTTAACACGCATTTATAATCTTAAGTTACTATAAATAGTACTTATTTATATACAACGAATCGGATATAATATTTAAAAGTGTACAATAAATTTCGAGACATCAAACTGGTCTCGATATTAGTATTAAAATGGAATAATACAATTATGAATTAGCTTACAATGATAGCTTACATTAAGGTAGAGCTTAGGTACGAATAATCAACCCATTTCATCGTTTCCAAATTTTACGTTGGTAATTTACAATCTTCATTTACTTTGACTGTGACTACAACCGATTCGCATGGAAAACCAAGGCACAGATAAATCTGTAATATTAGTAAATACAACAGGGTTAGATAGAGATTCACACTTGTAGATAAAATATAGCAATCGCAAATAAGTACCTGTCCAACTCTGAACTATTAATCATTGATCCCCAGAAAGAATAGGCGAGTAATCAATGGTTTTTCCACTTAGGTTATATCTAGTATCTTTTATAACCACTCTGATGATGCTGGTAAAGAAAGACGAATACTTCGGAACTTCTGAAAATCTTTCGTACTGATCAAAACTGTCGGGGATTTTTAATGTCAGACTTTCATAGTTTTCTCGAACAACTTCAATAATCTATTAAAGTCCAATAAACAAAAACGAAACATTTAGAATGTGAAAATTAATATATAAAACCCTTACTAGCAGTAATAATTGGACAATATTTTTACCTGATCTTCGGTTGGCGTACTTATATTTTGACTAGTAAGAAATTCGTCTATTTTTGGAGTAAAATGCGTCAGAATTGCACGAACGTTAACTAACGCAAAAGAAAGCTTGGAAGCACTTCCTTGATAATCTCCATTGTTTGAAGCATACCGAGCGGCTAATTAGGAGTAAAAAGCATAAATGAGTAACGGAAAATATATAAAATAGATTTTTAAACAAGTTATATTCACATCACACTTACTCAATGAGTATAGACACTCAAAGGTTTGCTGGCAACGTATAATCTCGTAGTAAAGTTCATCGTACGAAGCTGCAGTTAGAAGAAATGTGTCTCCATACGTTATAAACAGATTAACCATGTTCACGATTTGTAACGCAAGTTGAAAAATATCAAACTTCTTGAGTAAAGAGGCTTCATTGGAGATCAGGAATTTCAGTACAGTAAAAAATGCTCCCCACAGTTGTCGCCAATCATAAGTAATTTTTGTTCTTGATTTTTTCTGATAGCATAAAAGACGATGAATGATGCCTATGGTGAATAATTCAAGGATTTTGCAGTGATTAATAAGTATCCCCTATTAGTCCTACTGTAATAGAAAAATTGTAGTTTTCAATTGAACAAAAGAACAATCAACCAACACTAACCTACGCTTTGCATGTAGATGTCATATGGTAATCGCTTTGTTAGGTGCGTCATAAGAAATTCGACCATTAGATCTATAAAATGAGCAGTGCATTATGAATAACCTGAAAAACACTGAAAACTATATTCAACGATTTGCACTGAATTACCTATCAAAGCACAAACCAAAGGCATAGGCGGAGACAAATCTTGGGATATTTTCCTGTGCCGCATTGGTACTCTGTGTATTTGAACCTAGACGTTGATTTAGAAAAATACGAAAAAACCAAACATATTAGTGATAGTATACTTAAATTTTTATTAAATGACCCAACTCAACTAAATCTTACTCGGAATACTAAATGTGGATCGCTCATTAAAGCGTTGGCATATTGATCCTCCGCTATACAGGTTAGAATAATAAAACACAGTTTTACTAAGTTGGAGCTGGACTCCGTCTTGATATCTTGCATCACAATAGAACTAAAAGGTGTAAAAATAAGACCCGCCGTGAAATAAAAGTATGCAACTGTGAAGGTTGGTCAAATAATTAACATATTACCATGCAATCAATATTAAAAGAAAATAAATACCTGTACTCCAAGAAAGTAACCAACAAGTTTGAAGGTGGCAACTGCACCGGCGATGAAACATTTTGGGCTAACGTATTGCAAGGACTAGTGTCAGTTTTAGTGTTAGCAAGCGTCGTCATAAAATTCCGATTCAAATGTATTGCTTCATAGAAAGCAACCAGCAGGCCAACTTTGGTTCCACTAATTAAATCAAAGCATCAATGTGTACAACTATTAAATGGACTTGCTCAGCGCAGGTAACGCCAATACACCAGTAGCAGAAAATGATCGTCTAACCAACTAACCATAAGCTCTCGTTTTTGCCATGTTCATCGGTTATAAACATTGATCCCACCATAGATGTAAGCGAATGTAACCAACCCGAATTACTTTCTGAGGATAGCGTGTGCTGCATACAAAACTCTGATAATCCAGCAGTAATCGCCTAAATATAAATATTAAGGCATGCACAGTTTTCATGAGTTAATAATTGAAGAACATGGAAAATAAATCAGCTTAGACTATACCTGGCTGTAACCGTTTAATGTTAAATGATCATCTACCAAGGATAACCTCACAGCACAGTCGTTTGGTCGATCTTTCTCGAAATTAACGAGTAGTGTCACAATGATAAGACAATCATGGCCAAATTCAATTCTAGTATCAGTTTGGCTCAGTAACCAAAAAATACTTTCAAGGAAAGTGCTATTGGTGACAATGTACTCCATGATTTTGTTTTTGGAAATGATTTCCGTTGAAGTCATGATCATTAGTAAGGCTTGTATGCATGACTGCTTCACACATTTTGGATACTCACCTAATGAATTATCATAATTAGAAGGCTTAACTTTTAAAAAGTGAATCGGGATTTTCCCAAGTAACGCAACTTATTTTACCAGTCAATATCGTAGAGCTGTTGTTCAGTAATGCGTTAATAACTTTAGTAGCATTTTCGAAACCCATTAATGCATCCAATAAATCATATCCGAACTCCGTCTTTATCAGTTTCACCACCCCGTCCACTAGTCCTACCATTGTCTGTTAATGAAACAACATTTAGAAAATTGTAGAATGCAAGTTTTAAAATTTAAACATTTGAATACAGAATACACCGATAAAATTTAGGAATTATTAAATCGCAAACTTACTTGAAAAGAGTTGCATATTTTAATATGATGAGAGTTTGCGTTAGTTTCACCCAGGACGTTGACACAATGAGTGAACAACGATCTAATAAACGGTTTCAAGTAATTTAGCTGATCGCCTCTTAATTTGCTTAATTCTGCTTCTAGAACAGCTGGCTTTGGTTTAAGGAGAAAGAATTCATCCCAAAAGTTTGAGTTTGAAAGCGAAGGATCTTCTCCCTGTAATTTGATAAATAATTAAGTTAGGCCCACAAAAACAATTATCACAGGACTGAAAATGTATGTAGGCTAAAAATAATGAAGTCTCACTTGAAGCAACTGCTCATAAATTTGAATTATCTTTTCCTTTAATTGTTTTTTCCCAAGCGAATGCGCTGATGTCTTCCGTAGAGACATGACCACAACACAGATAACTGGTAACCCAGCCGGCTTTGCTGAAACCAAAAATATCAATATTTCAACGCAACTCTTCATTCAATATAAAGGTTTAAAGCCTGAAGGTGAAATCAATGAACATCACGAACAAACCGGCTATTTATTACCCGAAAATACATCAACCATGCCACAAATTTAATTAAATCATGAATCATAAAAATTACATGGAATCATAAAACGGAAACTGGTGACTGGACTATCAAATTGACACCTACCTAATGTTGAATGTATTTACTGGCGTAGGGAAAATTTGATGGACAGTGATATAACAATTATTTAATCGGTGACTGACTTTTATAGCGTATCGACTACTTTAACGTTTAAAGGCAGAAAAAGTGACATTCATTGAACTGTTTACGTGTCACTTCCTGTCTGTCAGAAAAAAAAAACTTTGTTCTTTTGATCTAGTTGTAGTGACATTCACATTCAGTGACGGACAGGATTCATTTCGATTGTAAATAGTTTATAGTACATCAAAATTCTTTTTTTCTGATGTTCATTTAAACCGTACATGTACATACGTATACATATATTTCAAAATATAGGTAGGTATGAAATGAATTTTATAATTTACCTACCGTTTCATATAAATACAACGCTTTAGCGTCCAATTGTGGTTTTGATTGTTTGTATGACCAACTATTAGCGCATATTCATCTGTAATTTAAACAAGTTAAAGTCAATAATCTTGGACTAACTGCTGACTGCATACTTTCAGACTAAGCTACTGCGACTACACTGTTGACTGTGTTGACAATTAGTAAAGCCGCCGGATGTAACATCAGGAATTACGTGTTATGACATGTCAATCGATGATCAATGAAAACACATGGCTTTACTGCTCGTACCAGTTTTGAACTAAATTAAATAATCCATCTATTTACCATATGTCGGCAATTAATAGTTGATTTAAAATGAAACTTTTCAGCGATGTTTTCGAAAAGCAACGTGATTTTGCCTTTCTTACTTTACTCTTATTTCACGAAATCCTAATGATGTCAAAGTCCTAATGTAAACATTGGTTTTCTTCACTTCACCCGGAGAAATACGTGAGTAAAAGAAGTCCAGCAGACTTCAAGACCAAAAGTCCAGAAGAAAAACAATTCTCGCTCAAGAGACCACGCACACAAAATTTATACGTAAGTCACAAGTACATACAGTAGTACGAACGAATACGAAAGCATTTGTAAATTGTTATGCATAAAAGTATGTACACATTGTACACACACACCTCATACGACTCAAAGGTAGGACACGACACAACCTAAAAGTTTCAAAAGTTTGTGTTTAAGGAAAATACTCGCTTGCCGCTGAATGACAGTTATTAAATAAATAAATTATAATCATGAAATCGAATTAGTATGATTAAGATTACGATGCGAATATTGCGAATAGAGAAGCAGAAATGTATTTTTTAGATGAGAAAGATCACTTATTTCGGCGATCACTTATATCCACTTAAAATGATATTTATGTATTTATTCTCGATTTACTTTTTAAATCAAAACATCTTTGATATGAAACAGCAAATAAGGGAAATCAGTTATCATCATCACGCACATAAATGTGATGTTAAGTTATGTGGGAATGAGCACATAAATTAATATACATATGCATTTCCACTGCACTAGACTTTCTACTACGAACTTTGAAGTCCATGATGGATTTTATTCATTTTATAACGGAATGGCGAAATTATTAAATCATATCGGTTACGCAACTAAAACAGTATAATTATTAATTATTTATAATCACAACACCGTATAATATGAGAACAAAACATCGCCTCCCATGATAACAATTGCTCCATAAATCCATAAAATAACCTTCTTAACGAGACGAAGAAGAACGGCATACTGAAATCGTAAATGATTAACAATAGATCGTGGAAAGCGTACTTTCATTAACACCTTAAGATTTACATCAGGGAATACTAACACGTAATACCCTCCATAAAAATATATACTCTATCTATAGAACAACTTTGTTAGTTGGACTATACCTATGCATTAGAGCTTCGTTAATTAAAAACCGTTTAGAAAACGTCACATTTTATGATATAATTGATTCAAACTCATTGATCGAGATATTTAGTAAAATTTCAATTAATTCAGATATCGGGTAGGGCTAAAAATCTCGTCACGATATAGCTCCTAAAGAACCTAACTGGCACTAGTCTGGTTCTGGTTGCCGAAAAAGTTGGCAGCAATTCTAGATTTTTTCTGTTGGCCGACGGACGGGATGGATTCACTTGCGTCAGGTTGAATACCCGGCGTTAACCCCAAAAGGGCTTTAAGGGTACTCGCAGCAGGAGCTGTTGAATCTTTTTTTTAAAAAAATGCACATAAATTCATAATATCTATATTTTTACGAATCGCATGAATATTTTATACTTGAATATTATGCGCTTTGTATAAGAATTAATATTACAAATACGCATGCAAGTAATTTATAGAAAGTAGTAATTTACCTTCCACTAGACGAGGAGGAGTAGGTTGAGATATTGCTGTAGGGTTCCGTATTTCTGTTTCAGTTGTAGATGGTTTATGCTTGAAAGGCACATTGAATTCGGAATCTCCACTAGCCATTGACCGAGAAACTTGAAGCGGAACAAAAACGTTGGATTTATGCGTCCCTTTCATTTGTCTAAAAGTTGGCTGATTGCCTCCAAACTGCTGATAAGGTTGTTGATTAGCGGCTGAGGTCCCACTCTGATGCGTCCAATGTTGGGGTGGCGGAGGAGGAGCGAACATGGTGGCGTGAACAGGCATCGAAGTAAATTGTTGATGTGGTTGTGGTATAAATGCTGAAGCATAAACGTTGCGTCCCGGCATAACCGGGTACGGTGTCGGAACATAGAAATCTTGCTGAGCGTTTACAAACATGACGGGATGACTAAATGCACCTGGATTGATGGGATTTATAAGCCTTAAATCAGGCATTCCAGGAAAATTTACATGCGAGAACTGTGGATGGGTTTGTCGTTGAACCTGATCAGGTGGTAGTGAGTAACCGTTCGATGAAAGTTGGTCATTATTGCGGTCGTAGGACGTATTTACTCTTTCTACATTTTTTGGCTGACAGAGTAGATTTATGATTTTATTGGTTTCTTGTGCACTACTATTCGTGGAAGAAGGTGTTTGGTCAGGTTTCCTTGTTGCATTTTCAGATGTTTTTTGTGTGTCCTTTGCTTTCGGGTGTAAAGATGAGTTCACAAAAACTTGGGTCGGAATTACTCTCTGTTTTTGAGCATTTGGGTGGTTCCTCTTGTCATTTTGCTCTATGAAAGCAGGATGTCTTTTCCCGAGTGTTTCTTCAGGACGCGTACTCCGTACGTTGCTTGATTTTATTATTTCTGCGGTTGAATTGGTTTTAGGTAATTGAGTATTGCGCAACTTTTGCAGCGGTTTAGATTTTGGAACTTCTACCTGGCTCGTAACCTCCATTTGTTGCGCTTTGGCTTGAGCAAATAATTGCTCAACTGTTATTGAACGATTCATCGGCTGTGGCGGCCATGGTAGAGTCATCAACGGATCCTTCTTTTTTGTCGAAGAATGATTTTCCTTAGGGACCATGGACGGTATTTCTGGCATTTGCTCAACTTCTCTTTTATTGGCATTAAATCTCTGGAGAACTTTCACAGGTGCCGCTGCAGACGGGTTTACATATCTATTTGAATTTCGCCCAACAACTTGAGTTGAATCCAGTGGTACAATCACTGTGCCGTTCCGTAATCCGGGTTTGTCAATATTTCCATAGCCCGACAGTGATACGGGAGCTTTCTTGAGATCCTGCCTTAGATCACTTGCCCCTTGTGTAAGATTAATGACTTGATACGGGAAAAGCTTAACTAACTTAGGCTTAGTTTGTTGATAAGACTGCGTATTTTTTATCGCGGAACACCCATTCTGATTATCAGTTGACTGCTGCAACCCACCTACGCCCAGCAGTTTAGCAAGTGACCCAGTAAGTTCCGTAAGTTCGCCCTTCCCTTTCATGCCTGCATTCGGATCATCAAATATATCCGGAGCAGGGTCACACATAACTATCAAGGCATTTAAAGCATCCGAGCTGACAGATTTGAACGCTTCATCGCTATTATCATTGTTATTCTTGGGTGGCGCTTGAATTCCAACAACCGTTCCACGGATTCCTAGTGGTATAGATGCACCTCGATCAACGCATATTACACGATCCAAAAGTGCAAACTGTGCATTTGGCACAGGCGCTACACATCCTTTGTCAAGCCCTGGCTGAAAAATAAATGTCCTGTTGGTTTAGTTTCAACTTATTTTTGCTTTTTAAACTCATATATATCTAATAAACCACATAATCATATGGTAGTGAAAAGAACTCCGCTCTGCGTGTAACTGCTTTTTTATATATTGAAATACATATTTTGGCCATTATAACGGTTAAAAGACTTCTTTGAGAAAAAAATAACACACCAAAAACAATTGACATAACTTTTCATACGCTCTCAAATGCTATATTTCAAATTATATGTATTAATTTGAAACTCTGAAACCGTTAATGTTGTGATATAATGATTCAACGGAATTGGCTCAATAGAAATACGTGTCGCGATTTACAATTAGACCCTATACATCGATTAGTGAAACAGATTGTGAAAACGTTAAACGGTGTAGACAAACACACAGATACACCGACAGAAACACGAAATTCCCAATTTCATTAAAAGCTAACCTCCTTATTAATAACTGATGTATGAACTACAAATAATATAAAGTACCTTATACAATAAGTTTGGCCTAGCAGTCCATTTTTTCTCATCGTTTGCGTCTTTAGATGACACTGTTGTTACATGTTTCCAAACTAAGTCAATATCATCGTCATCGAGAACATTGCAATTTGTTGGAATTCGAGGAAGGTCCTTAACTCCTCTGTCTTCTAACCACTGCACAATTTCCATTGTTTTTATTTGAGGATCTTCAGTGAACAACTCAGTTGCACTATACACATCTTTACTTTTGTCTGCTCGTCCAAGTAATGCAACAACATCAGGAAATTTACTTGCATATTCTAATTGTAAATCATACATAAATGAATTTAATTCATAAATCTTGTGAACAAAGTCTAAAAATCCCATTTAGTGGGGAATAAATAAATGAATTAAATAAAACGTAAATGCAAGTACCGTTCACTAATTTTACAACATTCGCTGAGTAAAACCACTGGCCTTCCCGTTTGGTTGTATACCCTCGAACCTCCATATTTGTTTTATTAAATTTTAAATCCAATCCTACGTTAAATTTTTGAATTTCTGGTTCCAACACGGGGAAATCTTCATCAGGTCCAGACTCTGAAGAGTTGCTGCCACTTAAGCTTCCACCATTTGTAGGGTTGGTTTTCTTAAAACGAGACGACCTTTTAGATGGTTTCTTCACTTTCTCTACTGAAACCAGGACCCTACCGGTCAGTCGTGACAATGCAAATGAGCTTATTTGGCATTTTGCTGCAGTAACATAAGGTGGAAAAAAGTCCTGACTTTTTAACTGCTTCAATCCTGTTTTTAACTAATACAAAATTGATGCTTAAAAATTTGCACTCATTTCCCAGCAATGCCAGCATATTATTCACAGATTTAAAAATCTCTGCAGTACCTTTAAGTTGCTTTCATCGACGTTCTTAGGGTATGTTAAATTAACGACTACAGATCCATTTCCCTTGTCATGTCCAACCACAACACCCATTGCCCCAAACAGTTTGTCTCCCAAATAAATTACTTGGTCTCCCTTTCTAAATAAATCTAAATAAGATTTAGCAGTCTCGTTATCCATATAAAACATCTCAGTAACTCTCTCTTCATGTATAGCTGTTTTTAAGGCAAATGGCTGCTCAACTTTTGACCACTACACATAAAGAATAAAGTAATTTTATTAGTTAGAAACCAAGTCAAAGTACAATTAAGATAGCCATTGATGTATTTAGGCCTAGGCTTACCTGGTTTTCAATTACAACTTTGCCAATCTGATTACATCTGACTTTTCGACCTTCCATCAGCCTTGCCATTATTATCACGTTTAAAGTTCCAAGTCGAATCCCGCGGAATTTTAAATGTCTTTCAATGAGACCTTTAGCCATTACATCAAAGGTCTTTTTCGCAGCGTCTTCCGAGCACCTCGGATCTAGTATAGATGGAAAAAGTGGCCATCATAAATTTCAATGAATCATTGAATGGCAAATCACTAGAATCTCAACTCAATCGAGCACGAAAATTGTAACGAATAACGATCTTACCTTTAATTACTAAATTATCACGACCTAGAACATATTTCGCAGAACGTGTGTGGACGGCAGAAACCAGTGCCGACTCTAAATGGGGCCAATTAACCCATACAGATTTCCCGAGAATTTTCTTTCCTAGTTTAAGACCGTCCTCTTTGTCCTCGAAGTCTTCAAAACTTAAAATTAGAGATTCCTCGCGAGCATAAAATTCGAAAACTTTCACTTCCGCTTTGCACACACAGCTCTACAACATAATCAAAATAAGGTTAATAAAATCAGACGTGTAAAATATAAATATGGCAATATGAATAAAAAATATACGTAATTACATTAAAAGTTTTAGACTTCAGAGACGGGAACCCCTGGTATATCTTCTTAACATCAGCTTTTTGATGCAATCCTTTTGGCAACAGTGCGGGATTGTACGTTACTTCATTAATTTTGATGAGCTTGATGTGAGAAACCTCTAGCTCGGGAAACAAATTTCGATGAGACTTTACAGGTCCAGTGGCTTCCGATGTATGGCTACGAATGAGGAAAAACAAAGTGAGTTTTGTAAAAACTGAAACTGTATTTTGAAATGAAACGTTTCCTTCTCACAATCAGTTCACAAAATTCACCTATAACATAGCAAAGATCCTCGAGCATTTCGAAACACTTCTTCCTCTGAGAGTTTTAATGCTTCCCTTTCCATTGCCCCTAAAAGTTTACTTTCATCGATAAATGGAATAAGGACAACTGCTTCCCAATCCTGCTTTTTACCGTTTAGATCTTGTTCAAACTTTTTTGGGTAATATTCCAAAATAGGAGAATCTGCTTCTGTCATGAGCCACTAAGGAAGGAATGAATTAAATGCCATTTTGATTCGTGTGGCGATGTTTAAAAATTTAACTAGAAATTACTGAAAATGAAGCCAATATTATGAATGTTCCTTATACCTGATAGCATGCCGGAAGAAGTCTTTTGCTTTGAGAGGGAAGAACAGCTAAAAGCTGTTCAAAAGGTTTAAAAGGTTGTCCTTTGTTAAATTCAATTTTATAATCGCGAAAGTTCCTTAAATCCGATGCAAACGGACCGAAATGTGAAGGGTAAAACCAGCCCCAAGAGCTGACACCTTTGTAGTAATATAGCAAAACCCACTGGATTGCTCTGACAAATTCTTTAGAGAAGTCGAAAACTGCGTAACGATCTACTTTCTTAAATTCACACTTCGTTAAGTAGTAATTCCTCTTATGCTGTAGAAATTCCAATCGAAATTCCTCCGTATCGTCAGGAGCAAAGAAATCATTGTCTTCTGGGAAAACCTCCTTGCAAAGTGTTCCTTGTCCATCAACTGATGTCATATCACCAAAAATTTCATCCTCTGTACGTCTGGCCAGCTCTTTAAGTTCATCGGATACAGGCTGTAAATCTTCTTCTTCAAAAGGCGTGTCATCTTCAAATATGAAATCTTCAAACTGAGGTAATAAATGAATTTTATAAAGTCCCAATTTAATGCAGATTAAACAATTCAACCATTTCACATTTGCTGCAATACCATTTTTTCTCCCAAAACTATATTTTTCCCAGTTTTCGAGGCTTTGTATTTCATATCATCATACGTTTCTCTGAACATATCCAGGTCAAACTGGCTAAGTTTTCTGATAAATACTTCAAAACGGTTGAGATTTAAAATGCCATTTTCGTTTAAATAACCGTCCAAAGTAGGAAGTATGTCCATATATGTTCGATATAGCATTGGCAAAGCTCCCTTTACAATATGAAGATTTGGTAAATGTGGCACGAAATCATTCCCAACCAAAATATTCATTAATATCCAGTCGTCTATTACACATTCCAAATCATATCTGCAGGAAAAATACCATCCCATGAAGAGAATTGAAAACCCAGAATTTTTATATAAATAAATATGCCGGATGTACTGAATTTCTCTTCTTACTTAATACAACGATGATTCCTCAATTTTGCTTGAAGTTCTTGAAATTCTTCATCCAAGTAGTCCCGAAATAATGACAAATGTAGCAAAAAGAATGTAGTCTTTTCAGGTAACGGAGCTTTGTAGTCACCCTTTGCATTGTGGTCATCAGAGGCAGGGGGCGGTGGAATACCTGCATTTATTGCTGGTAAGATAGGTTTGTTAACAGCAGAAACGTCAACGTCTATTTTATTATTTTTGCTCGGTGAGTTGGCAATCAGATTCACCGCTTCGACAAATGATTTGTCAATAACGTTAGGAAAGTTTGCCGCATTTCCAACACACATAGGTGGTTTTAATACCGAGTCAATATTATCGAGAGCACTTTCGCTAGTGAATACGGACACGTTAGTGAGATCATAAGTCACAATTTCATTCGAGTCTTTTTGTTTAGACTTTTTTTGTGGAGGATTTTTAGCAGGCTTCTTCTTCTTTGGCCGCGAAAATTTAACTTCTTCCCTGGAAGTGGACAAAAGATTTTAATAAAACACAATGCATAACTGCTAATCTGGGCACCATCACAGCTTCTTAATTCATCTGCCTGTGCTCTCGTGCATATGGACTCACTTTCTATACTGGGTGTGATGCCCATAAAGTCTAAGTCGACTCAGACTCAAGTCGACTGATTATATTTACGATAATTAAATTGTCGAACTAAGAATTACTGTCCAGTTAAAAGCTATATCGTGAATTTACAACATAATAACGTGAAAAGACATACCGAAGTAATGAAAACCGTAGCTCGTGAGTAGATAGACCTAACATCATAAGATCAGCATCTAAACCATACAGACAATGACGGGTATCTGGATCATATTCAGGTTCAGAACGTATGTGACGTATAAAATCCATGATCTTGTGTTCTCCTTCACCAGGCACATCATGACCAGATAAGTAAACACAAAGCCCTAGAATGTAATTATTGCAATTTGAAAATCAAACCTAATTGAATAAAGTACGTATAGACTAACAATTATAACCCGGCAGTTTGCTAAACTACACACATATACATTACATACCTTTGCGTTGCCACAACGGATCTGTCGAAACTTTAACAGATACAAAATATTTGAGTTGCTCGTGTAGCCTAGCCATGAAGTCTGTGCCCGGGGTTATGCAGTTAGAATCGAAACGTTCTTCCGATGGTAGCTTTTCCCCTTGTCTTATTGCTTCCGCTTCCTGCTCTTCAGCTAGTCGGGCAGATCGGAATCGTCTTCCACGTTGCTAATTACAAAGAACGCATTTTTTAAGTCATGAAATCCAACAACGGCGGTGCACCCCCGCTAGCTCGGTGCACGGCCCCCGCTAGCACGGTGCACGGCCCCCGCTGGCACGGGGTTGCCAGCACGGCGTTGGAGCACGGCGCCGTGCTACGGTATTTTACATGTTTCTAATGCCGTGCCGTGCTCAAATTTTTTTTACAAGTGTTCGTAAATGCTCCGCCCAGCACGGCGTTGGAATCATGTAAATACCGTTGCACGGCGCCGTGCTCCAACGTCGTGCTAGGGGGAGCATTTACGAACACATGTAAAAAAAAATTGAGCACGGCACGGCATTAGAATAATGTAAAATACCGTAGCACGGCGCCGTGCTCCAACGCCGTGCTAGCGGGGATTCACCAACAACGGCAAGATTTGAATAAACTATCTTGAAAAGTAGAATACACAATTAAGAGCAAGCAATTAAGTACTTAAATACAATGCTAGCAATGCATCACTGATCAGTACTTATTTTCGAAAACCAGAATGAGCGATTTTAGTAATTGAAAAGTACGTAAAATAGTAAGAGAATGGGAATATAAGATGTAAGATTTTAGAATTTGAACAAACTTGAATGTATCAGACTTGGGAAATTCAAAATAGAATAGCCTAAAATTAGTTTCAATTTAATATCTGTACTAGAAATCAGATCTATAAAAATTACCTGATACTCTCTAATTTTTTCGTATAGACACGGGTAACGTTCCGACGTCCATCGATAGAACTTAGGAATACCCATGGTTGAATATTAGGATTTTTAACCTTATCTTAAAGGTAAGAATATCTTGTTTGTCGATTGTTCCAGCTACACCACCAGAAATAAAATGCTGAATGCTGAAAACAAGAATGAATCATTTTATTACAAGTTCGCTGAAGTTGGAAGTGTGCGAAACTGCGAATTAAGAATTGCATACACAAAGTAAGTAATTTTACTACGCTTTGTCATCATCATCATAAACAACGAATGAGAAAACAGAATCACACTTAACACTAGTGACAGAAACGATTCAATACTCGGAAATAAATATGACGTCTATTTGTTTTGATAACAAAACAACGATTTTTATATCCGAGTTGAGTGAGCTGAGCTGATGCAATATTTTCATATATTATTATTGTTATTGAAATAGAACGGTCAAACTGGGTTGTCAATTTTGTGTGATGATGATATCAAAATTTCATTAAAAAGACGATAAGAAATAAAATCTGGTCATTCCAAATTCGAAACATTACTTTATGAAAGCAAGCACAAAACACACAATTTTAGAGTAAAATCTGAAAAGTGACGCTCTTACTCAGGACTTTCTTTATATACCTTTTAATGTTTAATGCAAAAGTTAAAAGCCTTCACAAACACGGATATTTTCGTAACAACTCGATAACAAAAAATTAGCTCAAAAAACTAGAACTATACTATATTGCCATTTGCCATTTGACACAATAACGAAAACGAGTAAAAAATCTGGGAAGTTAGAGAGCATGAACTAATACATAATAGTCATTGCACTCATTGGTTTTGCACATGTAGTAACTCTTACAAAATGGGATTAAAAGTCCATAATATATGCATATATTGCTGGTTCTATCTGATATGTATGATTACATTTACAGATAAAATGTGACGTATATATATGTACAACTGAACCAACTAAGTCTTATCCTGAACTTGTTATGTGCTATCGTCACAAGTGCCGTGACAGTGAAATGAAGTGTTCATATAACCAAACTGATACTCATTTTTTCTCACCTGAGCCAATAAGCCAACTGCCTAAAAGCTGATCCATGAATAATATATCAATTCAATCTCGCTGGCATTACATTTCCATCTTGTATTTTAAGCTGCAGCAGCAATGTACAAGAACTCCGGGGCAGAAAAAGTGAAAAGAACTTGTGTTTTTAGAAAGGGATTTTGGAATTGTTTAAACGTTGTTGGTTGGTAGTACATTGACTGCACTCTGCACTGCACTGTGGCTCGAATGAAGCCAAAGCCTATTGAAAACTAAGTGAGCATTTTGGCTCTACTGTGCTTGCTTACATACTTATATCTATACACGCTGTCATATATAAGGAATCATATTTCTCCTCCAAATCAACTCTCATCATTATCCTCATATTCCTCATGTCATTCACTAGGTTGCATTGTGTACTGTATTTGTTATCGGATTTGTGTAAAACCAAGTCTGTTTACTTTTTGATTTTTACTTGAAAACAGAGGTGCATAATACATGTACTTTTTTGGGG
>JAHZNA010004999.1:0-17577 GCA_027743935.1 Sinodicranocentrus sp. ZH6 | reverse complement strand
GGTCGGGAAATTTACAAGTCGGGGAGTTTTTTTCGGGGAAAACGTGGTCGGGTAAATTCAGTCGGGCAAAGGACGTGGAACCTTTGACACATTATATCAAACAGGTTTCGCGCATTACAAACATAATGTGGAACCATGAAGATTTAAAAGCACATTATGGCAAATAGTCCCTCCTTCAGCGCAGCGAGGGCTAACAACTAGTCAAAATAATAATAGAAGGTTTGTACGTAATTGGTTGAATGTGCTCTAGCTGTTACTATGGTGTAGTACTCCCGAAAATATTTTTGTGTAGTTGTGTATAAAATGTGTGGATTATGTAATGCATAGCTGTGTTGCCATTCCATACAATATCTTGCTGTATATTGTGAGGGGTTGTAATTATTATAACTTAAAATAAAGGGGTTTTAGGTACAATGTCAATTATTATAACTCTCGAATCAGTTTATTAACAGTGACAACTAATAATAGTACAGGTAAGCAATAACAATTAAGATAATTCGCCTTTTTAAAAGGGAATAAAAATAGCACACACGATTACGAATTAAATCCACGTGACGAGCAAGACAGTCGGGACTGGAATGACGATGCTCGTGTCTCTTCTCCATGTTTAATGTCTTGTCCCTATCCGGTTCCAGTGTGATTTTCCCCGCCCGGTTTCTACACCGGCTAAGGACGAGGCAGAGCAAACACGCTGACTGGGACTTATAAGTAACCCTAAAATACAGGGTTCTATGGGTGAAGTAGAGAACTCTCACGATATTAAACAATCCCAGTTCAACTTTTACACTACACAATTTAGATGAGATATGAATTTGTACGTACGAGATATTTGGTTAACTTCAAATTTTGTTACTGATTAACGTAATTCAGTAAATTCAAAAAAATGTTGGCGTCAACGATTTTGAAAAGTATGTACAAAGTGGTGTAATTCTAAGTAACTGATCCCTCCAACTCTGAGCGGAATCATTATCATTGGCTGCCAGCGCTTAAGAGGCGGGACTTCTTTTGTTTGGAAAATAAACTCCTCCCATTTTGGCCCTATCAATCAGCACAATTCCACTCACCGTTGGAGCAGGGATCAGTTACTTAGAATCATACCACTTGTACAAAAACTAAAGCAGCACTGTTTAGTTATAGCAGAATCAATTTTCCAAACATTTCGTTGGACAAACGCGATCGTAGTGGTTATAAATATTTTATTATTCTGGCTTTTAAAACTCACGTAAACTTCACTCACCATTTACATGATGGTCGATAAAATTAATGTACTTACAAGTAAACATTGTCAAAAGCATACAACAGAATAGTCCCAAATTTTATATTTATTAAGAATACTATAATGTATGATAATAGCCAAAACGGCAGCTCCAAATGATAAGCCATTCCAGAGTTCCAGGCACCGAAAGTGACTGGAGAACGTACATTAAACATATTGGTTTTAACAAAGTACATAATATGTGCTTCACTTACACACCGCCACGCTTTATGCATGTTTACGGGGCGTTTTGAGAAATGTGAGAAGCATTGCGGCGTATTGAAGTGATTGCAGATATGTGCTTTGTTAAAGCCAACACATTTTTAGTGTACATTCTCCAGTCACTTTGGATGCCTGGAACTCTGGAATGGCTGACCATTTGGAGCAGCCGTTTTGGCTATTATCATACATTATAGTATTCTTAATAAATATAAAATTTGGAACTATTCTGTTGTATACTTTTGACAATGTTTACTTGTGAGTTTAGTGTCCATTATTATCTACTTGGGAAAAAAATGTTATTCTTTCTGCTTCTGCTTTGAAACTTGAAGGATGGCCAATTAAATAGTTATAAACTTAGGGAATTTAATTGGTCCCAGTTAGTTCGTCAAAGATTTGATTTGCATTGAAATACAGGGATAGCAGTTTTTTCCAAACCTGACCCACTTAAGAACTAGGTGAAACTGGATAAAATGGCTTAGCCCTTTTCACGTTTCGCACTTGAGAATTCTATAAGACTTCACCTTGCATTACCTCATTTTTGCTAAACATAGAGGTTCGCTTCTTTGATACTAGGAAAGGGATATCTCCAAATGATGAAACGGAATTCTATTTTTAGAATCTCCAGCACGTTTTGCTATAGAACCCGATGTTAAAAATAGCCGTATACGAAGACGAAGAGAGGTGGATTGATGCGCGCTCCATATCAACTCTGCTCATTTAAAACTTTTAGCTGCGCCCAACTATAATATGTCAGTCGCTATAAATAAAAAAGTAATGGAGTGGTCCATATAGAAGTCGGTATAGATGTGTGCTGGGTTGTGTAATCCATCATAAAATCACATGTATAAGATTTGAGTTGAGAGTAAAAAGACTAGAGTTTCCTACTTTCATGGAATTATCCCTTGTATAAGCTTATATATATTTATTGCCTTTCTACTCCCTTCCTCCCTCATGTTTTAGCTCCATGTATGCTCACCGTGTCCCAGTTCTTGCCAAATAGGGAAGTGAAACAAGAAAAAAAGGTCTATAATGATTTGTGTAAGGCAAGGGTATACTCTGGGAATCGGGTTATGGATACCGCTGCTTCCACCACAGCCTTTACAATCCAGTAAACCCAGAGGCTGTTCTAGAGAAGAGGAAACAGTAGCTCCTGAAATATCCACATTTTTCAGAATCTTTCGAGAAGAGAAAGCAATCCTTTTCTGCATGGGAGACAAGCGGAAAGAAAAAAGAGGAAATCCGAGGTTTCCTCATCACATCATCATCAGCAGAACGGTTCCAGTTCCCAATGGTGTGCACATAATGTGCATATTGTTGGGTATATATGAAACGCGCCGACTAAAAAAGTCCCTCTATTCCGTACACAAAGAGTAAAGGTCTAAAAGTTTAATTTAAAAGGTTTCCTTCCTCCACATCCCATACTTTCATTTAAAATTGTATACTTTCCACTCCTTTTCAATAACGCTTCTGTAAATAGTGACGAAATATGGATGGTATAGAGTATAGAGGACTTGCTCACTTGCTCGAAAAAAACCTATTGTTGCACAAAAATAGAACGCACATATTTTGAAATGGGCATTGCGAGAAAACACCAAGGGCTTTTTTGCGTGGTTAGATGTACAAGTGAGAATTATATTGATCTGATGTTACACTCATGCATGCTGAGTGAAACACAAGTCAAGTAAGAAAAAGTGTGTGATAGCAGTTACAGCAGGCTCACACCCCATATATTACACTATATATAGCGGGGGTGGTCCTAAATGCTATTATAAATGTATGTACGCAAGTGTAATATAAGATCATGGGAAAAGGTAGTGAAAGGTTCCATTAATGGAAGCATCGTATAGAATGTGTATGCTCACTCCACGTTTATTTTTCTTCCCCGAAGCCTCCTTTTGGTGTACCTTTCCTCTAGTGAAGAGCAAACGATCAGAGAATAAAGGGCACAAAAACTATATATTCCATGAGAGAGAAAAATGCATGTATATATAGGATTTTGAAGAGAACAGCACATGCCGTAATGGAACACAGTGGACGACTGGCCTACATAATGACATTGCATATTTTGCTTCTCTCCACTCATCACAACAGAAGGTTGGTCGGTGAGAAGAACGTGCTTGAGCTATTTTTCTATCTCTCCATCTCTAGCTGAGCAGAACAGTAACAGTTCGCCGTACACATTTCATGTATGCATTAGTTCTCATCCCTATGAAACCAAGACAAGGTAGAATTCTCCAGTAACTACTTTGTGGAGGTTGGTGCTAGATCAGGGGAAAATAATAATGCCCCTTATTTTCCTGTGAAGTTGAGTATTTTGCTGGGATGCATGGGAAAATAGGGAAAAATTGAAAGAGAGAGAGCGAGAGATGGAGCAGAAAAAAGGGGAGGAAATTCTTCTCTCATTTTATATAACAGGTTTGAGAAAGGCACAAGGGGAAATGTAGGACACCACACACTACCGCCGTATTTTCTCAGAGTAAACTTTCTTCTCAAACAAGTTGAGAAAATAGTCTTACCATTTACTACTACTTGTACACACACAAACACACTAGGTGTGTGTGTGTCTACCCATCCCATGAGCTGTAAGATTCGTAAACCTTTAGTGTAACTAAAAGCGTTACTTTTCTCCGAAATGGAAAAAGGTAGTCTCGCGTGTGTATTTAATAAACGAAACTTTTCGCTGAGCTCCCAGGTTGTGGACTTTGTTCGTAATAATGAATGATGAGACCAATTGGATGGCTTCTTGTGACGATTTTTTTCGCAATTGTTTTGTTCTTTTTTCATGTGAAGATGATGCCTGTCGTTGATGTGAGCACACGTACAACGTAATGCATTGCATGTGACACATTTTGACTTTTGTGTGCTTCATCGTAAGTCAGCCTACGTTATCATTTTCCTGAGGAGAAAGGAGCTTACCACGTAACATACATATATGTATGGCTGTTCGGTGAAATGAAATCTAAAAATACCATTGTAATTACTTTCGTTTATGCGAATTGGGCTACTCTCACCCCTTTCCAGGAACTGGATATCAAATGACGTGAAATTGGAGTGATAAATATCTGAAGCAATAATCACAAAATTATGACCTTGTGTTATTTGTAGATTTTATATTTGTTTTCTTTCCTCAAAATAGAGGCTTTTCAACTAAAAATAACCTGTTTTGTACAGACTCCCTAAGTTTATTGATCTTGCACACAGGGATGTACACAACACATGGTTCCAATATTATGCATACATATAATTCAGCTTATTTTACTGACTGGAAGCAAAATACATTTTTGGCGACAACTGTTGTGCTATAGAACGTTTCCACTAAAGTTTACTTGTGTATAAAATGTAACTGTGTTTGTCTGATGGTACAAATATTATGTGGTCTATTAATAATAAACGTTTCCCTTTGTAGATGCCTATTGATGATCCTTGAGATAATATCATTAATATTCATGGCTGAAGTCCTACTTGAGCTTCCTTGTGCTGCTGGTGGAAATTTTCTTTTTGTAGCTATATTATAGTACATACCCGTTTTGTTTACCGTCTTTTGCATACACATTTATGCTGACAATTTAACATAAAATTCCACGACGTCTTTTAACGGCATACAGCGTGTTCCACTCCTTAATTGACTTTGATACGCTCTGGTTTCACAATTCACGACGTGCAATATCATTTGTGACAATGAAAGCCCACAACAGTAATTTGTCAGGAAGTTTCAAGCATTGCAAGCATAGGCAAAAGTTGATGCTGGAATCTTGTCTGGAGTGATTTGGAGAAAACGCAATCACGCCACATGAAATCGCTATAATGTTTTCCCTTACTTACTCCAGCTCCATCTTCAAGTGCATAAAATCAAATTGATTATGACTGTGAATGTTAAAAGTCTCGAGACGATAATAGGTTTTCTTCTTACTTGTCAATTCGGAGAGAGCTGTTATGACAAGACAGAAGAAGGAAAAGGGGAAATGTGTATCAGTATCTTGTATGCATATTTTGCTGGAATGAGAACGACGCAGAAATATATAGGCTGGTATTACTTATACAAATTATTCATCGCTCATGCACTAATCGCAGTTCAACTTGACAATTCTAAAAATTCTAAAATCTAACTTTTTTCTCATCGATATGATTGTAGATTATACCATGTTAAGTAAGTCCTTGTAGATATTATCTATTTGTACATAGTTATTTTTGCAATCATCATTATTCCACGCTAGAGTTTGTCCCATGAAGAAGAATTCAAGAAATTATTGCCTTCATGGTGCACATGGCTGTATGAAAATAATATAGAAATAAAATAATATATTTTTTACAATACTTGCACACATTCCATTTCTTTCGGTGTAATAACCTCCAATGAAAGAAAAATAAAAGGTTTGTTGTGCATTCGTTGTAGTTTGTACAAACAACTGATAAATATCTCAATATGCATTCTTATGTAAATCGATAAGTGCCATAAACTTGTCAGTATATTAATGGTGTCCTTGATGAACTCAAAATGCAATGTCCATTCTCGTCAATTTCTCAATGAACCCTTCAAATGTTGACAAAGTTTAATAAGTGATTTCTTTTGTTTTCCAGTTTTTTAGATAAAGTTAGTGAAATAAAGCAGCCAAATTATACGCCTACGGAGCAGGTTAGTTTTTATCTGCCCTAAAATATTATTCATAGAAAAAATACTTTGCTTGTAGACTGTCAACTGTATAAACTGTTGTGTTTATATCGCAAAGCAAAAGTTTTAGCTTGGATTCGCTCAAACTTCGTGATACCATTTAAAAATGTATTTTCCGTCCCTTTCATGGCTTTGTTACTTTTGTACATATCAATGCCAAAATCTTCATCATTCCCTCAATCAGCGAATTATGTTGCTGACACTAACAAACTTGTGTGTTGTAATGTCCAAACCTTCCTTGCAATTCCTATTCGCTGCTGAACACTCTAAATTAATCCTTTTCTTGTTGCCAGTTGTTGGAAGATTCGGCTGCTCATTCATTCAATCAAATATGCGTAACTCGTCAAAATCTTGTATTCTCCTACTATGATATGTTGATCGGTCCCTTATAAGAATTCGGCCTTTCTCGCAGCAAGAAAATCTTAGCTTACACGTTTTTTACATTTAACACAGTTAATTAAGCAACAAACATGTCCTTATTCCTATATGCCTTGCCATTTTAAGAGGATCTGTGGGGTAGGAGTACATGCTGTAGCATTTAACTTTGAAGGCGACAATTTTTTGACGATGGAGATTTCAAGTTGTTCGCACAATTTAATTGGACGATTAATTCAAGTTTTTTTTGACAAGAGTGATTTCGCTTGACATTTATGGAGTTGGGAATAATTTATGACTCTGTTAGCCAGATAAAACTACATGTTGTTTTTCTTGTTGTGTATTTGATTGACGCGACATTTGTATGCATCGTTGTTGAAATTCGTGGTACTTCAACTTCAGTGCTTCCCCTAGCGTATGCCATTTTTATCAAACTGACAACCTCAAACGGGATGACATTTTATGCTTTTTAATCAATTAATACAACTCTGATTTTAATTTTTTACATTGATTTCCCTATGGTGTGAACTTTTTTCGGTTGTTTTGAGTTTCGACTGACTTTTGCTTGTAAATTTTTAATATATTTGCATCGCTTCATTGTTAAGTAGCTATTACGTATGCAAATTCTGACAAATTATTGTTAATTTTCAGGATATATTGCGGTGCCGTGTTCTAACTTCGGGTATTTTCGAAACCAGATTTCAAGTGGACAAAGTTAATTTTCAGTAAGTTGTTTTTCAAAACTAGATCCGCACGTCATTTGATTACAGTAAAATCCTTTCATTCATAAATATTCCAACTCTGTTTTTAACAGCATGTTCGACGTCGGTGGACAAAGAGACGAGCGAAGAAAATGGATACAGTGTTTTAATGACGTGACTGCCATAATTTTTGTGACCGCTTGCAGCAGTTTTAATATGGTCCTCAGAGAAGACGCTTCCCAAAATAGGCTCAAAGAGTCCCTCGAATTATTCAAGAGCATTTGGAACAATAGGTAAGCCATTTATACGGATGCTCGTAGATCATTCAGTGTACGAACATTCTCACAAAGGAAACTATAAAGATCTATATTGGGCAACTTTCTCCAAGCGAGAAAGTAGAATATAAAATCATGTAAACAATTTATTCATGATGTTTCAGATGGTTGCGGACAATCTCAGTGATTCTCTTCCTGAACAAGCAAGACTTGTTAAAGGAGAAGGTGAAAGCAGGGAAATCGAAATTGGAGGACTACTTTCCAGATTTTGCCCGCTACCAGACGCCAGCTGATGCCGCCTCAGAACCTGGTGATGATCCTGAATTCGTCCGCGCCAAATATTTTATCAGGGATGAATTTCTCGTAAGTTTGAAACTCATAATAGATATACAGTCTGTGGTGAAAGTCCAACATCGACTAATATTTTTTTGTTTCGTTATTTTCACTCTACTTTTGGGGACTCTTGTTCTTCTCGGAAATCAATACGCAACTTTACACTACACAGCGTATAAGCACAGCCAGTGGAGAAAATAAGCACTATTGTTATCCCCATTTCACATGTGCTGTGGACACTGAGAATATCCGTCGAGTGTTTGATGACTGCCGCGATATCATTCAGCGAATGCATTTACGTCAATACGAGCTATTGTGATGGACACCTTTTCTCCTATTACTATTATTACCACAATGTACTGTAATAATATATATTATGATTATTATTAATATTATTGTTACAACTGCAATTATTAATTAAAATTATTATTGCTATTGCTGCTACTTCAACAATTACTGCTAATTATTGTAAAACTATATATGAACACTTTATAGAGCTATATATATTGTAGGATGCTAAAGTAGGTTAAATACTACTACAATATACAAAATGTGAAGTATATGTGTAAGCAGGTAATCTATACTATTCACGGTCATGTATAGAGAGTGGTTCATTAAGTGTAATATTATATGAAATGACGTTGATGTGAAAAGCAAGCAGATCAGTTTTGTTTTTGGGGTAAAATGAATGTTTAACGATACTTCCCGCTGTAGAAGAAACCTGATAAGCTGTTTTTATAGATGTGGACAATTACATTTAATTATACAAGGGGAAAAATGTGACCATTCATTTAATTATACCTAGAGTTTAAATACATACTTCATTCCTTTATTCTATCGGTTGTCCCTTTGGCATTTTAAAAGATACGGTTTTGTATCACCTGTGAGCGTAGAGAAGCTGAACAACTTTCGAGCCAACGACGACCACAGCAGCCATCGGAGAAAGTTACGAGCACATTTAATTAACGATGACAGATTGACCAAGTTAAATTCAGATTCACAGCATTTTGATTTACTAGCAATTGACTATGCAAGCAACATTGCAACATTTTTGTTGATGTATTCTCCACGAATCGAATTCTTATTTAATTGTTCAGTAGAAAGTTAAACAAGGCCAATTTATTTTCTAGATTGTACAATCGTTTTTGTAACCGTTAGAATTGTGTCATGCAAATCTAGATAAATACCATCAAATACTTTGATAAGTGTAATATGATTAGGAATTTTCTTACATAAACAGTTTCAAAGAAAAATTACACAGTCTACAACCAAAACACTTGAAGGATTTCAGGAAAGAACTATCGTGCCACTTATTCCAAAGCAATAAGTGACTATGTTTTGCTTTGAACAATACTATTCAATGTTTCGCCAGTTACTTTACATTCTATATAGCTACACGAGTGAGAAACCAAAAAAGCTGACAGACATACTAATTGATAGTGTTTCATGTGTGTATTCCTTCCATAAATGCGGTTTAAAAAAACCGAATGACTAAATGAATGAAGAAAAAAAGATACATACCTACGTGTAGATATTATACCTCTTTTATAGTTGTTGTATTGTGAAATGTGTATTGTACCATATATGGGTGCTGCAAAATACAGCTTTGACTATATTATCATGTTCATGTCAACTTATATATAAATATATGTGTGTAATTAACGTATAGTTTAACAACCAGACCAGTTTTAAAGGACAGTAGTCGTTTTTTTACAAATAGTGTTTTCGCTGCTTTTTAACAGACAGTATATAAAGCATTTGTTCAATTTTACAATATTCGACGCTATATTCCAGAATCAAGAAAACGTCTGCAACAAAGGATGCAGGGTAAAGAAGGAACCATTGGTGCTAGCTAGGTGAAAGTTGGATCAGTGAAAGATTGGCAGGATAGAGAGAAAAGCATTAAACCAAAAAGAAAGGCAAAGCTTAGTTGAATGTGACATGGATGGTAGTAGTTGTAAATTTGTTATATTTGTAGTGCTTCAGGCAACATGGGAATGGTGAAAGTGGTAAGGTTTGGTATATTGGGATTACATGATACAATCACTGTTATTTATAAACACTTGGTGCTACGTCTGCCAAACATGTTGTCAATCAATTGAATGATGCTGATAATTGTTGTGTCGTGTTGGTGTATTACAGGTTTACAAAACGCAAGCTTTTTTGTAGTTTATTAGAGTTTTACAGTGCATGGTTTACCATATGAATGTATTATGATATGATATGATAATACAGTTTACAGAGTGACAAGCTATTACATATAAATATATATGCGATATAAAATGATTTTTGCTCGTTCATCTCACAGCTTCCAGAGAAAAATCATTGTATAAAAACAAGTTGTTGTATATCAAGTGAAAATTTAATTTACTCTGTAAGAAAACAAACTGATAGAAAGTGGAAGAGAGAAATCGAACAAGTTTGAAAAGAAAAATAAGAAGCAGTTTACAAAAATGTCTTTGAAACCTGAAATGGAAATTTTTTGAAGCTGGCTAATGATCCTTATCTAGTCTTCCTTTGATGGGTGGTAACAAAACAACAATGGAGCATGCTATTCTGAAACATATAACTTACTCTTCATCAAAACTTTGCAAGATAGTTTTGTCCTTGTTTCAGAGAAGGCATTTCACATACATGCTGCATGCATAGTAGAATGTTGAATTACATTTGATTGGAGTTTGAGTGAAATCATTGACAGGGCTTCCTAAATACACAGTTGCATTTTTATGCGTAGCAGCTTTTATTTCAAATTAATCCATGTATTCAATTTTTATAAACGGAGATCCACACCTTGCCATAAAATTGACCTTTCTACGAAATTCTTGTTATAGAGCTTGTGTTTAGTAGAGAAAAAGATTGAGTGTCTAAATGCAGCTCGTGATGACAGCTACTAAACTTAATTTTGTAGGGCAGTATTCTCAGCTATAATTATTACAAAGTGCATCTATTAAGTAAATGAACTTCGAACGAAAATGAAATGAAGGTTGTCAATACTATATGATGGAGAAAATGGAATTGTTAGCATGAGGTTCACCGAAATAATACTTCGGAAATCGATATATTTTTTAATAATAATTATCTTTTTTATTTTGCCAAATATGTAATGCATCAGCGAGCTTGGTTCTGATCACAAACATATTTTGGCAAAAGCACAGTACAGTCCTTCCCACCTATTATTATTCACTCTACATTTTATGAATTTTGTAGACCTTGTTAAAGTGTTATTAATATTGTGTTGCTAGGAAAATCTTAAAATATGTGGATGGAGAATATGGAGATACACAAGAAAATGTGCGATACACATATTAGAAACATCACATCAGACTTTTTATGCATATTACAATGAAAGTCATACCTGACTGTAGTGAAGTAGCCCTGAGTTTAATCTAATGGTTTTTATGATTTACGACTATTTTTAAAATATTACGCATTACCTAACCGTTTGAACCCTTTGGCATATTAAAGCTGATTTATAAATTATCAAATTTTAAATAAGAGACAGTCAATTTTGAAAATGGTACATATGAGAGAGAGATGCAAAAACGTTTGCAACGACGGCGTAACAATATTGGAGATAGAAAATTACTGATACAGATTTATACAGATCTTAAAACTTTGTAATTAAGACAAGGCTGACAATCAATTGTTAGACTTCGAAGACCTCTATACACCCATATAAGTGTTAATACCCAGGTATATGAGTAAGATATAGATAGGATAACAATACTAAAAATCTATAAAAACCGATGTAAGCACACCGCCAAATACTTATAAATTTAAGACAGAACTGCATTAATTACGCACTAATTTCCAATTTAATTGCAACAACTGCTAAATAACGTGGTTTACATAATTTTTTAAAAACATAATTTGCCTATGAATATGGTTAAATTGAGAAAAAAGTTGGTCAGAAATTAAATTGCTTATACACTTTAAAGTGGTTTGTCAAGAATTTTAATATTATTGTATACTAACTACACCTTCTGTTCTAAAAAAACTTAAAACAAACTATAATATTATTTAATCCCAAAAAGTGATATCGTGGAGTGTGCCGGATAGAAATTGATACAAACATAGCGTCTTATTAAAATTTAAAATTCCAACGCAATGTGTATTATGTATTACTTGATTATGCAGGTATGACATTTGTTTATTTTGTTTTTCTAATTAACTTATTTGTTTTTAATGATCGAGCTTTACATGTGAATGTGATTGAATACATGAGTAGAAAAAAACACTAGAGAACTAGGTTTTAAACTCCTCCGCTGTGAATGATGTTCAAATACATCAAATAAAATTACATAAAAACTACCCAGAATTTATATAAAAAAATCCTCTAATCCTCTAAAACTTTGCTTTATAAAGTGGGATAATTATTGTTAAAATAAACTTTGGTTCAGTTCCTTAATAGAAGAGAGTATCAACCGTAGTCAAATGTATGTACATTGATGTAATGCGAAGTATATAAAACATGTATGTAATTATAATAATAAAAAAGCCGATATGTATTCAGCATAATTTAATCTAATCATGTCAAGTTAAATGATATATTTAGGCACAACTGACTAGGAGCGAGGACAGATCGTTCCGAATAAAACTCTATATTCTCCCCGAGAAACGAGTGTTCCGACTTCTGTAAACTTTAAGAAAGTAACAAAACTTGCGCACAAAACTAATAGCAGTTATAGTACATTTTTAAAAAAACATGTTAGATAGTCATACCTCGGTTCTATACAATCTTATTTTATAAATGAGTCGTTCGTACATATAACCATATGAAATCCATATTCTAAAAATTGGTCATCATCACTGTCATCAGTACACATCGGCGTAGGTTATATTACAATACATATTTGGTTACTATTTCAGTTAAATACTGTAAATGGACAGGTGACCAAATTTGTAAGAACGATATTATTGATATTAAGGACATTGCATTTGTTTGACTTTGAAAACCAGTTTTTTAGTTACTTACATGGACAAAAGAAGGTTGCCCTTTTGAAAGTTTCTTTCTGCAAAGTGTCATTTTTAAACAAGATTGGTACAGTACCTTTTTGATTTTGATATTGCGGGAGAATTCATTTAGCATTTAATTTATTTGTAGCATTCCTGATAACGCCAATACAAAACGATGCGGTAAAATATTTATGTCAACGCTATCACTAGATAATTTAGAAAATGCCATTAAATGAAACTGTAATTAAATATTCGTGTTATCTTCGTAAAAATCTAATCTTAACAAAAACCAAGAATAAATAGTGTTCATCCTTCCACAACATTTATAGAAAGTAAAACTAATAGGTGGTTTTAGCTAGGAATCTGTAATATATATACTATAAGTAAGCTAACTACTTTTTAGAAGACATTTTTGAGCAGTTGTACGAATCTAAGGGTTTAAGTTTGAATGTAGGGATAAAAATTTTAAAAAAGGAACGAAAGTTTGCTCGTTAGGTAATCCCTTGATTTGTACCTACTTGCATATTTCGAATTGTCCTTCGCTCTTAGTTGTACCTTTGTAAACCTTTGAGACGCCGCGCCGACCAGTTCGCCAACACTAGAATTTGTTCAGAAGGCAGGATGATACCGTTTTAGGCTTGGTCTCAATAAACAATCTATACAAGTAGCAAATTTCAGGGGTTCAAGTTTTTATCATTTTTATTTTGACAAACCGTCAGGTGCAGGCGTCAGGTTGTTGTAGTTGTGATTTTATTTATGAATGCTAAAATGAATGGTAGTTGAAAATGTTGGGATTGTGTTGTAGGAAAAATCTAATACTATTAGATGTCTAATGATACTGTGCTTGTAATTTATAAAAAAAGCACGTGAATGTGTTATCAGTGGTATACATGTATAGGAAATATTCATGACCCAAGCTGTATGCTAAATTAGAAATTATATAATACTTCAAATAGAGGATACCCATTTGTACATGTAATTTAAGGAGAAATTTTTAATTATGTATAGGTAAACCCCTGTAAAATGTGGTGCGTCTATTAGTGTTATTTACAAAGGTATTTAAAGAAGGTAAAAAAATATCGAAATGTTTTTTGTTTGTTTGTCATTTGTACGTAATTATATATGTGTATATAAATGAACAAGCTGTGTATTATTATCTTCTAACATTGCATTTACAGTTATAAGTATGCGGAAAACCTATACCTGATTGTTATGATGAATTATTATTAAAACAACTTTATCGCATTGCATTGAGTATGCATATATAAAAATGCAGGGTGTAATTGTTTAAATGCGTCTTCAATTTATTTATCCCATCTCCATTATTTATTTACAAGAATTTCTTGCATACATTGATTTGATTCTTTATTAACGTGTCTACAAGTTCTCAGCAATACACTTTTACTATCATTCACATGATTAAGGAAAAATAACTTTATCGATGAAACAATAATAATTTATTGAGTTCTAAGATCCGAAAACATTTACTGCTTCACCATTTTCAGAGCGTGTAATTTCACTAAAGCTATAGTCACCCCGGCCATCCATGTGCAGGACATAATCATGAAAAGCCCAGAGAGACTTTCGATGGGATACGGTAAATAATGTAATACTGGCGGATCGGCAGTGTCGATAAATAGCGCCTTCCACATCTACGCTTACAGCACTGGTGCATTCATCCAAAATTGCGAACTGAGGTTTATGATAAAACATTCTGGCCAAGCCAATTCTTTGCTTTTGACCTCCGCTCAAGACATCCATCCAGTTTTCCACGGAGTCTATTCGATGACGACTTCCTCTAAAAACATTCTCATCTACTCCTCCTTGATCGCTTCCCTCGGTCACAGCATCCATTAATGCTCTGCTTACATTACCATTTGAATTATCTTGCTCCGTCCCTAAATCTACTAACCCTTCCAAATCCACCAACCTCAAATACTGCAACGTATCGCCCAATCCCTACTCCATCGATGAAATTTTTCTCTACCGGATTCGGGTTACTCTGTTTGGTTCTTCGGGAGGAATGTCGTTTTGATTTGGATTCAGAAGATTTGTTATTAGTAGTTTTATTGCTACTTTCCAATTCTGAGCCAAGGGTGTCTTCCTCAGCATTGATTTGATCCAATAATTGCATCAAGTGACTCACTCTGGATGTGTATCCCGCTAATCGGGTCAGGTCTTTAGTGTTAAGAATAAATCTTCCCATTGCCAACGCCAAATTCAGCAGCATGCGCCCACTCTTGTAATATACTTCTTGCCGTTGTTGGTGGGATTTAGCCGAACCTAAAATTCCTGTTTCGGCTTGACCTTTGCTTTTGGCAAAGAAGGGTCGACTGACCGCATAGTAACCAACAATTGTGGCCATATATTTAGCAATCAAATTTTCGAAAAATTCCATAAGAAACTTGAAGCCGGTAAAACCATCCAAATGTCTGTACAAATTGTTAAAGCATCCCAGCATCCAGTGCAATTCTCTGTCGCCGCCTTTGTAAAAAGCAATTTCTTCTGAATTCGTAATAATCCGAGAGTTTCCGAACCGAAATTCTCCCTCAAGACTTTGTTCCGTTGCGGTAAGCTTAGCCATGGGTTTCCGAAGCCGGGTTATGACGGCTGCAGCTGCTGCCAAATATAACAGCATGGTTCCAGGAACGGAAGCACCAATGGAACTGCTAATCCCGTAAACGTATATTATAATATCAAGAAGAGGTTTTGACATTTGAGAATACAAATTGGCCAAGGTGGATGTGAACTTTTCCACATCTGTTGTGATCAATTGGTCAATGTTGCGCTCAGTTTGATTTAACTTGTAGAATGTTAACTTATGCATGTACTTCTGCATAATATGGTGCGTTAAGCGGGACCGGAATCTAATTTCTAATTGACGGATGGAGTATTTTAAGGTAGCGTTTGTAAGCGTCATCGTTGGCATAGTCATTGCAAACTCTTTGATGAGACGGTTAAATCGTATGGGTTCCCCACAAATGATTGCAGATTCTATTAGAGTGCCTAAGTATATTGTCCATAAATCACAGAGAGCCCGCACAACCAGCATCACAGACACAAGACTCATATAACCCACTTCCGGGCATTTCCATGAGGGTATGAGAATCTTCAATATTTTTTTCAATTGTTGGAAAAACCGTTTGTCCACCTTTTTCCCACTTTTCTGATTGCCTCGCCCATTGTTGCTATTGTTCTGAAGCTTATTTTGAGCCTCAACCAGTTTAATGATTTTGTGACTCCGTGTGGATTTTTTGTATAGATGTGCCAGGAAGAGAACAGATTCGACAGAGGATATCCCGAATAGCAGCTTCAAAAACGTGCCTTTGGAAGCGCCTCCACCCTCTAATTTGCTTATATTCGCCATTGCTTATATTATATGATGTGTCGAGAATTTATATTATTTTTGTAACTGAAGGCTGAATTATCACAGAAATTTCTCATTAGCACCAGAGCAAATTTTTACCTAAAGTTACAATACAATAGTGACTGACAGACAATATGGTAATATCATGTAACATAAAGTGAGGAGGAAAAATTTCAATTTTTCTAATATCAGAGTAATATCAAAGTAATATGAGGGTTAGGGTAAAGATGTAAAGTTAATCCGATACGATAATCCGATTAGCCACTAGTTAAACCCCTTGCAAACTGGTGTTATAATGTCGTACAGTCTATGATAGTGACGTTGAAAAACTATTCACTGTCTATTGGGAGTAATTGAAGAAATTATTTTCGTCAACTATCTGTGTATAAGTTAAAACAGTGACGTCCATATAATAAAGGTATTAAATGAATACAAGATATATGTATTCATATGTCAGTAGAAATTGAGAGCCGTATGTGCTGCATACATATATAAACACAATCTTTATAGATTGAACTTGAAAAACCAGCTTACAAACTGACGTAGAAAAAGCTGTGAAGTGTGAAGTTGTGCTGTGAGACTGTGTGAGGGCAAATGCTCCGTAGTGTATATGGATATTAAGACCGAAGAGCAGAGCAATGTTGAAAAACTAAACCCTTTTTAGCTCAATCATCAAACATAAATGCAGAGAATCGCGGATTACGAATATTGCGATGTTCATGTAAAGAGCAATACAACAGGCCGGGCAGACGTTTTGGACCTACGGATATCAGTATCAGTCAGCTCAACAATTACCCAAGGAAATTCCCATGTGGTTTTTCATGCTATTCATATGAACTTCATTTCATGCATGACTTCATGTATATTTCATATCGTGTATATCGTTCTGATATGCATCTGAAATGATCACTTATCATGTGTAGCTAAATTATTACGAAAGTGCATACGTTATCATTCCATATATTTGACCTTGATTTTATTAATAGCTCACAACTCCATTTAACCTTTAGAGCATACATTAAATGCTACATTCGCTAACACAGAAGTTATCGACGTGTAATAACTACTTAGGTGTTTTAAAACCTTTTAAAGTTTTCTGAAATGTATAACGTATTTCTAAGAAAGTCGCCAACTGCGAAACTACAGTTTACCTCGATCGATTGATTACACTTAGCGATTACATTAGACATAAAACAAACATACTCGTAACAGTCACATTTAGCCATTTAATAAACGAAAACTGGTGAGTCAACCAAAAAAAACTGATACATAAAAGAAGAACTTTGTGTCTCGAAAAGAGAACATTTCCTACTAAAAAAACGCTTGCAGCGCAGCTAATTTAATCTTCACTAAAATGAATTAAAAAACGAGTCAAATGATTCGAAATAAAACCCTGAAAAGAATAATGGTTATTTAACGATAAG
>JAHZNA010004998.1:0-58590 GCA_027743935.1 Sinodicranocentrus sp. ZH6 | reverse complement strand
CAAAATTAGCCAGCCCTGAATAAGGGCCCCTACTTTGAACGAAGCAATATTTTCCAATTCTGATTTCGGCTATGAGTATATAAGAGCCATAGAGTCTGAAAATTACCCTTTTGACAAAATTAGCCTGGCCCTTAAGGGTCTGCATAAGGGTCCGGTTTTAGATGATTTTTCCATCAAATATATCCCAATTAAAGAGGCTTCCTTCATTTGTTTACAATAGTTTATTCCCAATTCTATATACCTGTCTCAAGCACTAAAAACTGCGACGATACATCGTTTTCAGTGCAATGTGCAATGGATTAATGCTTTTCATTCATGCACACCTACATCAATAGAAGTAATGTCAACGACATTTAGTATTTGATATATATATATATATATACATCGTGATAGAACAACACTGAATGCCACATTTAGCGTTCGTTGAACTGTATAACATTTTTTAACTGTTGAACAAAATAATAGACTGGACTTCCAAAAAAGTCTCGAGGTTATGCCTACAAATTGACATTAATAATAGTTAAATTGTTAACTGTTCCGTAGTCTTTATATTGTGGTTTTTGGAGTTTACTATATGCAGTAGCAACAATTAATTGAGTTTAAAATCATTTGTAATTACTGGAAATTGATACGTAATTGTGCCCTAACTCCAGGATTATAGGATAGGTTGTATGTAATTGGTAAATTGAGAACAAGTGTAAAAACAAAAAAGGGAGTTCAGTTATTGATCTACGCTGCTAAGTTGACTAGAGTTGATATAGGTAACTTGCCTTAACTTTCGTTCGACTTCCAGATGCTTTTTAGATAAATATGAACACCCTCAACAATTCTAATCGGGCCAGTCTTCAAACCTTGCTTACTCTTTTCTTTCGTATGCATGTTCACAAATTAAATTAATAAAACGCAACACGCAACCAGAAAATATTAATAATAGTAATACAAGATGTGTCATTTTATTTAACAATTTAATAGAAATATTATTATGCCGGTAAACTAATTCAACTTCAAACTTTTCACTTAAAAACACTTTAGATTTAACCACATAATTCATTAATTCAAACAGTTTTTTTGATCATCAAATTTCTTTAACATAGTTCATATTAACATATAAGTTCATGAAACGATACTTACTAAATTATAACCATACTATAAGAAGCAGTATCAACTACAACAATTACAAAACTTCAACTGATCTCTACTAACACGAATTACACACCGGGGAAAACTTCGGCCCTCATTGACCTGGTATTCTTAATTTGATAACTTTAAAGATAAGCGAGTCAATTTAATACTACCATAACAGAAAGAATACATTTTTACTTCGTAGTAATTCATCAAAAGAAATTAATCAGCAAGTAAACTTAAAGGTAAGTTTAAGTTTAAAAACGAAATCGATAAATCGAAATACTAACACACATTCTATAAGTAGTACAGGGTGTTACAAATTTCCTGGTGTGGAGCCGCTTTGACGTGGCGACTAAGCAGAGCAGCCAATTTATGCGCGTACTGTAAATCACAAAATCACAAGTTTTGATATGTATATTCCATACAACTAAAAATATCAATTTATATGGGTATTATTTCCAACCTGCACCATGGCCGGGACACGTACAGTGCCAGACCAATTGTAATACATGAAGGTTGTCACGTATGCCAGCTTCTGGATCAAATCCGGTCTAATCTCATCATTGGTGTTTAGAACTATGAAGTGCGTTGGATTTACAGTTCCCTAAAAGTTCATCAGCATTAAATTAAAAGCTCATTTATTAATATAAATGCAGACCCTATGTTTTTCTCACCTGTCTAACAAGTTGCGAAACCACATAAAAATCATAATTGTGGCGTTGGGTAACAGTATTATCGAATATAGATCCTGGTGCAGGGTTCGCGAACTTGTGATTCTGTTTGGATTAAATTAAAAGCCATTAGCACATCATCAAAATCTGTCAACGATATGTACATAAATTTACAAGTTTATTGCAAGAGCAGTATCATATACATCTCTCAATTTCGTTATTAACGGTTTACCATACGATTGCTCACTCAATACATTTGGCACCTTTACGTTAATCCATATACATACTGTATACGACCAATTAGTCGGTTCACAATTTTTTAATTAATTATACTTTGACCTATCTCATTCATTTTATTAATTTTCGTACCAATCCGAATAACAGCACAGAAAATACCGATACTCAAAGTATACTATTATAAAACACTCATTAGTGCTTACCTGCGCAGCTTGAAAAAATCGCTGAGGAATACGCTTAGTAACTACGCAAAAAGTGTAGGCGACATTGTTGGAAGGTTCGCAATCATCTATAGCTGCCTTGATCTCATTCATTTCCGTTATTTCAATCTGGCCTAACGCACCCATACTACCTCCATCGCGGAAGACAATTACACGGTCAGGAAATTTGCCACGCATCTGTGAAAAAGGCACATACTTCATTACTTTAGATTTCAAAAACCGTCAAGTTGATTAATTTGGTCAAGGTTAACTCATTAATTATTATCAATATTGTAATTCATGAATAATTTTAGCGGTAGATATTCAATCATATCAATGGTTCATCAAAAAATTGCAAAACATATACATCATACATACATACCTTACAGAATTGCTGCAGAGCATCCTTCATCATGGGGCGCAAACTAGACACCAATTCTTGGTGGACAGAAGAAGTCGTTGCTCTACTATAATACTTGGTGCACTCATTATTCATACTCGAGACAAGGCAAATAACTGACTTATCCTTCTTGAGTGGATCGTGCGCAGCGTCAATACCAACGAACATTACTTCCTCTTTCTGCAAAAACATTCTTGTATTAAGTTTCCATCACGAGAAATGTAAGTCTCATTAAACGCGAATTATCTCAATTGCATACCAGCGGCATTTTTAATGCCCATAACGATCCTCCTAATTTACAATTTACTTGCAATGCGATTTTCAGCACTACCGAACGAAGGCGTTTTTCGTTCATTAGAGTTTTAGTCAAAATACACTGCGAGGGAATGGGTGAATCTGCAACGCAATGCCGCTTGATGGCACCATAAACATCGTCTCTTTGTTTAGGCATTATCAGGACCACAAATTGTAACTAGAGGAATAAGCAGATTACGATACACGTGACATGATAATTTGAGTTAACTTAAAAGGAAATTGTTAAATTATTCCGTCACCTCATTTGGGTCACAATTCTCTCTTAACGCATTGCGGAAGTCCTGTGGATTCTGCCCTCGAAGTGGAATGATTTCACCAAGTTGCATCATTTTGATGCCAAGCGGTCCAGTAACCTGCTTGTACATTTCAATGAAACGCTTGGCTTTGTCAGTATCTCGCTGATTACATATCACCACATACTTCTTGACTTCAATCTAAAGAAACAGAGAAATTCGTTAAAACATTTACGAGTAGATTATTATTTCTTGATATGATAGGTACAAAATCCGTACAGGCTCGTAAACTCCCATGCCTGCTTCACGACTAAAATCTGGGCCAGTCTTTTTCGTCGTAATTCGAGCATTGAAGATTATCTCTGGTCCATCTAATAGTCGCCCCTCTACACGAACTGGAGCGCGCTCAATGTATAGATTCCAATTTTGTAGAATCTCATGAGCTTTCGCGTTGTCTGTTATAAATCAGACAGTAGAAATAAAATAAAATATAGTCAGGTGAACTAGATTGAGGTTACTAAAATATTACAAATTGGTGAATTGCTGCTCATTTACAATCCCAAGCTTAATTAAAATTGACTACACTTTGCATGCACAAAGGTAACATACATGTCCGTCCCATGCATATACTAATAGCAATACTTGTTAGATTAAAACGCAATGCATAAAATTGGTATGCATCAAATTACACCATTTAAGAAAACAACGAATTTGTTATCCATACCCATTAATCGGTTCACAAATTTTTGAAGATTCTCCACTCGCTGCTGAGGAGTTAACCGAGTAGCTGTCGCTAAATCTGTCATGACTTTGAAATCGGCTCGCTGATCGTCTGTAAGACCTGTTATACTACACAACTCTGGAATTAGCGCTGCAAGTCGTATTTCGTTCGGATCGCTGACCTTCTCATCTTTCCGAGGTTTCAATTTAGAAATTAACATTGGCTGCGTAAGGTCGTGAACTGGAATCTTGTATTGAGATTGCATGTACTCGGCAAACGTTATCTGTAACGACAAAATAAGGTGGTAATCATTGTATTAAGGATTTGGTTAATGTATTCTTAACCTTAAACCTGAGGAATTAAATTAACCAAATAGCTAAAACTATAATTTTATTTTCAGAATACCTCCTTTTTCTTAAACTCGAAACCTTTACTTGGATTCATGTCCCATGCGACGTCGTCAATCTTGTAACACCGATTGTTGTATCGGGTCAACACGATTTTGTTTATTATGAATTCCGAAAATTTTTCTCGCAATTTTGGGTCATTCTTATTAGCCCGACTATTTAATAAAATAAAATAACATGCAACATAATACTGAAGTGATACTATGAATAAAGAAGATTATATGTTGAAAAGTAGTAGGTACGTACTAGTAGTCATAAACAGTCTCTGTTCGGAGGACTCTGCTGCAGTTGTCAACACATATCATTAGTCCATCCTCCATGTTGTCAGTCGTCAATGCGACACCGGGCCAAATTTCCATTCTTTGAATGAAATATTAATATTAATACAATGCTACTAGAGTAGAATAAAGACGAAATCATAAAAATAAAATTTAATCAACATTAGTAAACTATTTACTTATGTGCAGATAAAATGTGCGCAAGATTTATATCATAAAACTCGCGTCTCAACTCTACGTATTTAAGTTCCAGCATTATGCGCCGAAGCAGCATATTAAAAAACACAATCGAGTCCTTCATCGGTTTAATTTTAATAAACGTGACGTGCACAGTGACATCTATAGTGCTGTCATTGGGATGGGTGCCTTGTAATACAGTAACCTAAAGATATAACGTACACTTTTATGAATATCAATTTTAATGATAATTTTGTTAATTATCGCAGTAACTATAAGAGGCAAAGTGTTACAATAACTACACGTACGTCATTTCGCAGGATGAAAGGTAAAAATAGCACCATTCCATCGAAGCTTCTTACAGTTCCCAATTCAGTTTCGAACTGCTGCATGAGCTTTTTGCGAATTCTGACGCTCTCAATAGGATGGCTGAGTGATACATGGTACTCGACGATTCCGGCAGTGCCTTCTTTCAATTTAAGTCGAAGGAAGTTCGCGGCAGCGTTGAATCTAAACATGGATTGCAATTACAATGAAAATTAGACTCTAGACGAAGTAGTACGCTTTTCTCTAATATATAAGACATCATTCGTTTCACCGTGAAGAAAATACTTGCCTCCCACAAAACATTGGCTAAATGAGGCGAAACAAATCATCAATTAAAATTGTACATGAAAATTGGGTAAGAGCTCCCTTTTGCGGCAATATGTATTTCTTAATCTACGTTTTAATGGCAAGTTTTCAACAAAGTATCACCTATCGATCAACTTATTATTTAGCTATTAAATAGTGCATCACACTATAGCCTCCTTTATCCTTTGTACATAGGATGTAATGCCTCAAGTTTCCAAACGTTAAAAACTTTTACCAACATTGCCATATAACAATTACACAAACTGAAACAAGGAATTACCAAAAAATCAACAGCGGACTTACACAACACCCTTAGTCCCCCTCCGTATGACAGGAGGGAGATCTTCCTCTCGTTTAGGTTTTGACAAGGATGCCGTACCGACAGAGATAGACCTGCTCCCTTGACCTTCCTCTCGGCTTATTCTTTCTGATTCCGGCCTTTCAGGGCTTCGTACTAGCGGATCTGGAAGCGTAGAAGTTGGTGAGTCTCCTACTTCTTCAACAGGGGGTGATACCATTTCTGGTGAGCGTGGTGCTAGTACATCAGTTTTCTCAGGTGCGGACACAGTAACTGGTTCCCCAAATCCTCTGCTTCCACTAGCATACTGCAGCAGATCGGCTATGCCTGGTGTTATGACAGAAGCCTCCTCACCGCGTCCAGTAGTTGGACGATAACCTCTCCCGCGACTTCGCATGCCTGCATAATAGATAATCGTCACTTAATGTAATGATGTGAATGACGAAAAATCATAGCACGTGATTTGTTACTATGGAACTGTGCAGATACCTCTTCCTCCTTCAGTTTGCGAAACAGCTGCAACGTTCATTCCATGCATTTGATGAGCGATTTCCTCGCTGGTTGACCGCCCAACCGTCGGCTCATTGTACCGCTGTTGCAACTCTTCGTGAGTCACACTTATAGATTTGGGACCACTAGTGGCAACCTAGAACACAATTAGAATCTAGTGGTTAAATTGTACATACCAACCCCCATATTTTCTTTTGAAAAATCGTGGGCTGGATTGTACATACCAAACCCCACGTTTGTTTTGAAAAATCGTGTTTAAAATCAAATGAGTTGACAATTGCGTAGAGAATCGAATATGCAAACGAGTGTATGGGGTTTGTAAATATCTTTCTAATTAGTTAGGTTAGGTTATGAAGGCTAGGTTAAAGTTATATCCATGTTGGTTAGGTTAGGGTTATGAAGGCCAGGTTAAAGTTATATCCATGGTGGTTAGGTTAGGTTATGAAGGCCAGGTTAAAGTTATATCCATGTTGGTTAGGTTAGGTTATGAAGGCCAGGTTAAAGTTATATCCATGTTGGTTAGGTTAGGTTATGTTTACTCAACATTTATTTTCATTTTCGATTTTCAACTCAACACTTATTTTCATTTTCGATTTTCTACGCAATTATCAACTCATCATTTGATTTAAAACGATTTTTCAAAAAAAAAGTGGGGGTTGGGTCGTACAATTTAACCAAATCGTGTATAAAATCAAATAATGAGTTGAGAATTGCGTAGAGAATTTAAAATGCAAATGAGTGTTGAGTTGAGAATCGAAAATGAAAATAAATGTTGAGTTGAAAACAATCCAGCCGCCTTACTTACTGTCACTGTCTGTCAGAACTTACAATACACAATAAAAATTCGCTTTTCCGTACGGATAAATTTGTTTAAAATTACCTGTTCAGGCTGATTAGTAGTAGCAGGTCGTCCACGTCCCCTACCTCTCCCCCCTCCCGGATTTCCAGAATCCATTTTCTTGACAGACAAAAAAAGTATGCTAAGAACTTTAATCACAACCAACTACTACATTCAACCTTGGCCTTAACAATCCGAAATTAAGGCTATTAAAGATGCAAGTAAAAGGTTCAAAAACTGATCCCCGATCGTCGTCGCCGTTCAATTACAAATTGACCATTGAACCTCCTCATACATTATATTCAACATTTGACATTATTATAACATTTACATGCCCAATCATTAAACGCATCAAATACGGCACTCATTTTATTAAGGTTCACAAAATAATAATAACGGATCAAACGTGTGTACCGAACACCATTAGCTGTCGACTGCTAACTGCTAACAATTCGGTATTTTTCACAATTAATAATCATAAAAAACAAATTCGAAAGACCTACCGTTTAGCTCATCCACCACGGACCACGCACTGTACAGTACAGGTTTCGCTGTTAACCTAATCACAATTAAAATAATTAAAACCAACGAAATTAATAATCAATCCTGAATAAATTCTGACGAACTCCCAACGATCTTCCCAAAATCAAAATGGTGGCAGACAAAGGTCTCTGTCGTTATCGCTCTTCTTCTCCGGTTCACCCTCACACTCTCAACACACATACTACAATACTACCACGAATACGAAACGGAAAGAAATGAATAGTACGTAGAGGAAGCAACTCACAGAATGATGCTGGCCGGTCGCTATCGTTTTACGCACAAGTACACAGCAAGCGCACAATAAAACGAACTCGAGTCTTCTTATTCTCCCTCGTCGTAATTTGACCTCCCAGTCAGTTTTTCCCCAACCCCCTCTTTTCGTTTTGTTCAACGGACATTTATGTGTTCCGCTAGTTTCGCTCTGCACTGCAGTTCAATACAAGCATCACACAACGACGACACAAAGATCCCACTTTAACATTATAGTAAAGACTCGCGTTTTCTTTCTATTTTTCTGGAACAAACGTTGTGTTGCATTATTGCACTGCGAATGCATTGAAGTGCATCGATAAATGCGGTAATATGCTTTCCTTCGCTTCCATTTCTATTGCGCAGTAGATATGTAATGTAATACTGCGTTATATTGCAGCAGAGTGAAGTGAAGATTTGTGGAATCATGTTAGCTTGTATGAAACCGATATGTCCGTGTGTCAGTCCGTCAGTAGGAACACTTGTGTTGTTGGGATTGTTTTTAAATTGAATTTAATCAATTGAAGTTATACGAGTATGTTAAATAGAATTTTTAAAAAATAAAATAAAGTCGTAATCATGTTACTGCAGAAACTTTCATTGATTACAAAGTTGAAATTCACCAGACCAGTCTTTATTTCATCGAAAAACTTACAAAACATTTAATTGTATGATAATTAGTTGAATTTAATGTAAATGTTAAATCAACATTTAGCTAATTTTACACTCTCTTGTTTGTCTGACTTATTATCTTAAATGATTTCCGCCGGGTTATTTAAACAATATTGTTAAGTGTTATTTGTGCAAGATTCACTAATAAAGTCTAATTACGTACAGCAATGTATATTACGTAGGGCAATGATTGTTGATTATTCCAATGAACTTGTCAGTAGATGATTGTATCGTAATTAGTTTAGGCATCGATGTATGTATAGTTACTTACTTTACTTGGTTTCAAATCGGCTTGCTATTTTGTTGCGTTCTTTACTCAGTTTATTTCGCTGTGCAAGCGTTTTGCATTCGCATTCGCTTCGCATGTATAGTCTACGACCTAACACAAGATAAAACCTTTCTCTCCCAAATCCCGAAGGTAAGGGTAAGATCCTCCCCTCCCGCCCCGCTAACGTGTAAAAGCAAATCGTGCTATAGAAGTTGTTATATCAAATTTTATGTATGCTGAATGGAGGTGGTATTTGATATTCAATTATGCGAACAATCAACGAATGTGACCACCTATCTATATATGTGCCTATCACTATTTATAAAATCTAGTCATTATTGGTTTTATTAGTCTAGAATCAGATCAGTAGTGAGTCATAACAGAATTTACAACGCCCAAAATGCTAAATGTCATCAAAGGACGGGCTTTGTTTTGTACCTTTTCTCATAATGTTGTGTTGTCTGAACATATGCGTGTATGTAATTATGCCTCCTATATTGGAGTCTACAAATGATTTCATTAAGATCGGCACAATATTATCAATTTAACACTAAATTTCCGAGATTCAAGACACCGACTCCAGAAGCCTACACGGCAGTGCTTAAAAAATTGTATGTTATTAAAGTTATTTTACTGCTACTTTTTTTGTCCAGTTGGTAATTTCTTCAAGTACTTGTACATTAAGTGTCTCAGTCGGACTACTTAACCGAGCTTATCATTAACAGCGTAAAAGCCGACAGAATTTTTTGAAGTCAATTAATGTAGATGATTAAACGCATTCAGATTATAACTAATGTAAACACTTTGCACACGGCCATTTACGTATTACTGTCTCAAGACTAAAAAACTAATGATTTCAAAATTGTCATAAATGAATCACCCTGTCCAGAAATGCTTCCAATAAATAAATTGTGCATATAAAGAAATTCTTTGATTTGGTTTTTATAACTCCTATTTATTGAAATGGGGGTTCAATCTAGTTACTTATATATGTGTCTATGTAAGTACCCACTATGTATTTCAAAATGATTACAGAAAAGAACTAATTTTGATGTTAATATTGGACACGCTCCGTGACGATACAAAAAAGATGCAGTGGAAGTACATCAATAGTATTTGTCCGCATATTTTGAATAATTGAAAGCATTCGTAACTTACACATGCATAGTGGATTTGATTGGTTAACAAAACGGTAGTTGGATTGACTCCATTACCAAGCCTCCTATCAACAATGCTAACACTGGAATGTTTGGTAACGTCGGAGTTTCAGAATTCTTCATGAATGTAGGCAGGAAAATGATAAGTATGCAAAATAACTGTACATTGTACGTGTAGCATCGTAGCATAATCGTGCTCTCAATTGACGATATTCAGAACAGAATACAAGTATAAATGCATTGTCTTGTAGAGCTTATAAATTTGAATGCCGACAAATACCATGCATTTCTAGCCCAAAAGGAATGAAAAATGAAATCCAAGTTCAGTTCAGGTACCTTCTCAAGTACGGTAATCATTCTAGGACGCTATGAGTACTTAATACTAAAGAGAGAGAATTCAAAGTACAGGACCCAATTATACCTAAAATTTCATTATTTTTTGGCCTAGTTTTGCGATTTTGAGGAGTAAATTTCTCGGACCTCATGGCTATATGCATGGATGTACTTAATATATGAATGAACAAAGCAGCAGTTGAGTGTCTGCATTCGCATTTGAGCTGAAGAAAGCGGAAACGTTCTGCTCTGCTATTTAACCATCGAGCTGTCATGAAAGTTAAGCGGGCTGGGGTATGTTGCACTGAAGCGCGGAGAGGAAAATATTTGACTAAACGAAACTCCTGATGTACTGACAATGAGCTGCTGCTGCGCTGACTGCTTGTGAATTGTGAGATAAGTTGACAAGGTTTTAGAATAACTGTCAATTACAGGTAACATATCTTAAAACAGGTATTACTTTTAATTATACATAAAATAAACGTGTTTCAGTCTTGAAATGTGAATTTAGTCATTATTCATTTTAGCAGTAGTATTATAGCACTGACTGTCAACTATTACGTATGTACGTAGCGTATTACTTTTCAGAAGTTAGTTTTTAGGGTATACAGTCAGTAGTGTAGTTATCCAAAGAAATGTGAATAAGAAGATTTTATCCTTTTTACCCTCATTGATAACCTATTAACTTATTATAACAAATAACCCAAGGTACCTACCTACGTTTGCTTTTGCACAACTATATAGTCAATAGTGAACCTATAACCTCTATTCATGACGACCATGATCCAATTTGTTCAAAACGTCAACCGTTGAAATTTTGAATTTTGGTTTCTATTCGCATAGCTGATAGATGATAGATTGACCCAAACAAGTTGTTAATAGTTAACTGTTGACTGTCATGTCAACTGTTAGTTATTTGTTGTTTGTTGGTACTACTGATACTGATGCATGATGGTGATGCTAATGTTGAATGTTGAATATGTAATACATATGATATGATACAGATGACAATAGATCAGGTGGTCATTTTACATGCGTTCAACATTTGACATTGTGCACACTGTTGAATGTAGACTTGTCACTAAATATTGCGTATGTTTTAATTAAAATCCGTCGAACAGTTGACATTACAGTTGACAGTCAGTGTCTCGCTTGACAGTCAGTCAACTGTTGACTATTGGTTGTTGGAAGCCTTGCTAGCCTGCTGCTGCTGTTTTTTTTTGTCCATTGTCCAACCACAACCCCCTGTTACTGTTAGCTGCGTTAAACCATTCAAGAATAAAAAATTCCTAGAAGTGATGTTTTGTATGTGCGTTGCATATTTTGAATACATAATAATATTTCTGTTTTTTCCCGTAGAGTACATCTCACATGTTGTCTGCCTGTTAACTGAAGCACCATATATATCGTAAATCGTGCTTAGTTTAACTACCAACTGATTTCAAAATGGCCGGTGCCTCTCCACTGTCATCATCGTCAGGTCAAATGGTCCAAGATTACGGTCCTGATTCTGGGGGACGGCTTAAAGTAATATATATGTGTATGCAATGATTGTATTTATTGTAAATGTATGTACATAAAATAATTTGGAACTGGGTTCTTCGATGGCATCTTTTGGTATTTGTTATTACCTTTTTCTTAATCGTCGCTGTTACTAAAGCATGAATAGCAAATGTTGTGGGTAATGGCAAATTTAATCTGTGTTAGTCGTAGTTTATTAATATGTTCTTAATCGTGCATTGAAATGATTTTTACTCTGGATTAACTAGGTAACAGTGTATCACGTTTTGAAGCTATTTCAAAGTGGCAGTGACCATCAGTCATTGGCTAATGTTCCCAAGAAAACCATTATTTCTGAAACGTACGACGAAATAGTGTTTCAGGAACCAACTCGTTACCTGAAATCGTTGTTGGATAGTGTAGTACCGCTGACATTGGACGAATACAAACATGAAACAGATTGTAAGTTGCGTATTATTTGGTTTAAGTTGTTCGTATTGGTTATGATGGTCTCTTATCATGATCTGTTATAATTGCGCAGTTGAGGAAAAGAAAAAACTCAGCATGTTAAAACTTGCCGCTGCTAAGCATCAAGTAAAAGCTGAAATTCAGGACCTCAAAGAAAAGCTGAAGCTAAGTCGAGAGACAATTGAACACTTCAAGAAAATACTGTCTGAAGCACAGGGACCCGAGGTAAAAGGTAAGAAGGAAGGAAGTCCAAGTTCTGCAAAGGTACCTAAAAGCTTGACATCCATGAGATCTGATAGTTTGCAGAACAAAAATTGAAATACCATGGCAGAGGTTATTGATGGTTGATGTGTAACAGCAACAGGCTTTCGTCAGTGTTTTGATGTTGAGCTAAAAATAAGTTGTAGTTTGACATCTCCCATCGTTCCTTATCATGTATAGATAATGAAGAAATTTGTACCATGGAATATTATATAGGTGAAGATTGTGGTAGATTTACTGTGGATCATTCATAAACAAAGTCATACCATTACAAACGAGGTCAGGTCATTAATTGTTGCCAAAATTGGCAGCCGATATTGATTTAACGTCGGTGTTTCCTGAGACAGGGTTGTAGTAAATAAACTTATATAAATGATCTACAAATGACACCGTTAATATGTACCCACATCTCATATACTTGCTTAGTACATCGTTTGTATTACAGATCCGAATTTTGACATTTCATATCCTTATATGTAAATTAAAGATGCCACGACATCGACATGAGAGAGTTAATTATTTTGATCGATAGTGCCAACAGTTTTTGTAGGTTCGATGAGAGTGTTACGTCAGTAGTGCTGCTTTAATTGGATATATAATATGTAATGTAATAAATATTTTGGAAATTCCTTACGATGATTAAATGCAAAAATGCATTCTATGTGTCAACTAGAGACCTAAAGGGCTACCATAGCATAGTGTGTTTGTTGTTTTGCGAGGGTCAATATCAAAATAAGACTTTCAGCAAATGTGATCAACGAAAATAACCTTGTGTTTAGTTTAAATTTAGATCAAATAGTGTTTTGAATGAAAAATAACCAAAAGTATCAATCACTCACTTTCGTTTGGAGATAAAAGGTGAAGGCTGTTATTTATAGTTAGCTGCCCTAAGATTGAGTAGGACGAGAAGGAGGAGTGAACTAGCAGTACTGTCATTAATACTGAGTGACGATAGATTAGTGTTAAAAAGGAAAGTTTAAGATTTGAGTAGGAAGATTTTGTGTGGAAAGGATAATTTATTCCATGGACACGCTTGTCCTAAAATAATAGTTGCTTTTCGGCAGTTGTTTTTCTTTTTTAATTCCACAAATAGCGGAACTTCTTAGCTAGTATGATCTCATCAACACAAAGATATAACTGAAAGGGTATAAGTGTGACTCTGTGTCTGTAAATACGTATTTGAAGTTTCAAATGAAAATAGTTCCTGTGTCTGTTTCATATTCCACCGCTTAGCTTAAACGTAATCAGTAATCATCGTAAAAGTATATTACGTTTACTTTTTATTTTTATCTAAAAATATTTTGTTTACTACGGTTATTACATTTGTGTCAGAAGTTATATCATCAAACTCTATATCTTTCAAAATAAGTAGTAAGTCCAGAGTTGTATTTGTTGAGAAATATTTTTTTCTTTGCTACTTTTTGTCCGTATAGCGTATTGTCATGCCGCTTGGTGTATTTGATGGAGGGTGATCAATTTTAAAAGTGAGATAGTCTCATAGTAAGGGTAAGATCACTTCAAAAAATATATGACGGTATGTAATGTATATATGCTAGTGCTGTATACTAGTATATTTTGCCTGTTTATTATTTGCTTCACTGCAAACTCTCAGAGACTGATTTTTATTTTAAAATTGTTTTTCGTATTAAATATATGATTGATAGTGATGTTCGTCTTCATTTAAAATCATAATCGCTAAGGTTCTTTAAGTAACTGTAAATTCTTCTAATCGGATTCTACCGGTGAATCAAAGCTACAGTTCCTATTGAATAGTGTGTGAATCAATAAAAATTGTCAATCGCATATGAAGTTTGTTTTGTACTTTCATCAAGATAGTTAGTTGTACAGGTATCAAAATCTAGCATTGCCTAATTGCAGGAATGTCAGGTTACGTTTGTATTGTATTTGTAACTCTTTAAAATCACAGAATCTCATGTTATAATTCTTTTATGTTTGATGACTGATGTAAAATGCAGTTAGTAGTCGAACCCTGTTGTATGTATCCTGTCAATTCGATTTGATATTTAATATAATGTAATTAAAAGTTTTATCAATAAATCTTTTGTGTCTCAAAATAACTTCTACTGATCACGTTTTCACATTTATTTCTTAAAACTCAGTGTTTTTAAAAACACTTGTTGTACAAAATATGAAGGATTATCTATATAATAAATTGCTTCCATATTGGACAATGGCTTAAATATAGTTTCCACGTGGAATGCAAGGGATCTATAGCTTTCGCGTTCTTACCGCAAATTGTTGGTGATTAGGCAACGTCTTCCTAAGACCAACAAGATGAAGTAGCTATATCAAGAACATCTATTAGGCAACCAGGCATACAACGAGAAAGAATTGACAGATTGACACTGAATGATCTGTAATTTATAATATACTAGTAGCCAGAAAAACTTCTTGAAGCCATTTAATATTTTTTAAATTGTCAGTGGCATTATTATTTACTTAAAATGCGTACTGGTCTTGCCATGGCTTCACAGTAATCCACACAAACATTCAGACGGTCAAACACTCCATGTACTTAATCGAATACCTTTAATCAACCGTCAACAATCAATTCACAATAGTCGAGGAGTCATCCTTTGGAGTGAGTGAGTGATAGAAAGAATTGCATACATCAACAAAACAATTTATGATAAAAGATAAAAAGAATTTGAGCACTGTATCCTAATTTTGTGTGTCGTTCTTTTCGTAAGCCCATACGGTTTAAACACTAATCATAGCTCTATTTTTACTAACCAAAATCATTTTTACAAAAAAATATGTCAAAAAACAAAACAAATCCTTCCATTGTTGTGATTTTACTACATTATTTTTTACAATTACTGATTCCCCTGTTCTAGATAAATTTCTATCGGATAACCAAGAATATATATGAATAAGTGACAACACAGGTGTAATCGATCCATAAAAGACTTCCATTGTCATTAAACTTACTCCAGCAACTCCAACAACGATATTTTCAGCCCAGGTGAAAACGTATACTGGATATACAAAGTATGCTAAACTTTTACTAAAAGCTAGGGTAAAATCCATGGTTAAGGAAGGATACCTAACGCTTAGAATACTGATCCAGTGCCCATATTCGAAAGGGGACGTGGACGTGACGAACAACGACTTCTTTAGTAATATAGGATGTGCAAGACTATCCTGTTTTTTGGATATCGTTCTTAAACCAAACAGCTAACTAATACTAATTACAATTGACTGCAATTAACGAAACGTAAAGGGGTGTTTTAATTACAAAAATGATATTCACTACTTCCGTTCTTGGGTATCGTTCAAAAATCCATACAGTTCATAATTGGATGTCAGAAACTACGTAACATTAAATACCCGTCTCTCATCTCGTGGGGGTAAGGCGAGCTGTTAAAAGTATAGCGCTAAGAATTGAAACCAAAGCCATGCTCTCAATACTCTGCCTGTATCTATCCTGTTCTATTACCTCTTCACCACTCTTCTCTCAGCTCGTGACGGATCAACATAGGCCAGATTGATTATTTAGCTTGTGTGCTTTAGTACGCTATAGCTATATAAAATGCTACTGGGCACCGTGTGTTACTCGGTACTCCGTTATCCTGGATTTTTCTCAGCTCATACTTCGAATTATTCAATTCTGATTTTTGCAATAGAAAGCTATTAATCAGGGCTTTGTAATCGTTTTCAAATGTAAAATTCGTGTTTCGACAGCTTAATATGGCAAGTGATATATCAAAATTAAGCTAATGCACAGCTCTACTCACACTGTCAGTAGTTTTGAAGTGGGGTTAAAGGTCACTTAATTTGACAGTTATCATTTACCGTAAATTTTCCGGTCTCAAACTACTTAATCGTTTACATGGATTACATTTTTAATTTTATCAAGTTTACGAATGCGAACACGTTTAGATCTCGTTTGCTTATCACACACATTGATTTACATAAACACAAGCTACCACATAATCGTTTACAAGGATTTTTTATTAATATTCTTAGAGTTTAAATTTAGTTTTTATTCAGTTAATACCTTCCATAATTTTCATAATTGATATAAAAACATAAATTCTTTTCAAATCTGTGTAAATCAGTTCATTAATATTGAAAATTTAGTTTATAAATACACTTCATCGAAAGACAGAAATGACTACCGAAGGCAACAACGACATAGATTCAATTATTGGACAAGTAAAATCTGCACTATTACCGGAAATTACTTTACTCCTGCAGCAACATTTGGAGCAGCGCCTTCCAACAATTCAAAATTGTGCTTCGAAGATACCACTTGCGATAATCCCCCCTTGGGTCAACCTTTGGGCATGGCAACCAGTACCAGTGCATTATCTCCCGATAACTCTACATAAGTAGGTGGACGGGTAGTAGACATTCCTTAAATAAGATAGGCGTGGAAATGGACATTTAACCATTTCTCCACTGACCTCCATTCATTAATTTGATGGACGTCTGACCGATTTCATTTGAGTTCAAAATATAACACTTGAAACCTCCATTCATTAAGTTGTTGGATTAGTAAATTCTGTGGATTATGTTTCCTTCAGATGACGTGGATTCCGACCTCGAGATGGATCCTCTAGAAAAAATATCGGATGTCACATGGGATCCTCCAATCCCAACTAAGGATGCTCTTGAAAAGTACATGAAACGTACACTTGATAAAAATCAGAGGCAAACAATAGTTTCTCGTTTTCCATTACCAGCAGTTGCAGTAGCCAAGACTCCATCTGCCGATGACTTCATTATGCACATAATGAATCAAAAGAGGTTGGCGGTGAAACCCATTTCCAGCCGCCCTTCCTGTGGAAGCTGTACAAACCCGAATTTGGATATTCTCGGTCCGCTATCAGCGCTTCATTCAGCAGCCGTTCAAGCGGACCAGTCTGGAGAGCTATTGCATCCTAAGGGTGTGCTTGAAGTATTAAACCATTCTTTACTCCTTTTGGGAAATGCTAATTCGCAAGCAATACTTCAACGACAAAGGGCAATTCTATCAAAAATCAGTCCAAGTTCGTTAACGTTCATTTACAAATCAACAATTCCACCCGTGGATTCCACGGATTTATTCGGAAGTAAAATACGGAAAAGTGTTAAAGAGGCAGCGGAAGTTCGCAAGGAATTATCTACTACAACTACATACTTCAACAATAATACCACCCAACGGGGACCTTCTAGAAGCTTCCGGCCGTTTCAAACCCAGAAGTTTTTCAAACCCAGATTTGATCAACACAAACAAAAACCATATGATCGGACAAGGAACAGATTGCAACGTCATCCGATGGGTGTATCTTCAAATCCCCGAGGTGAGTGTATTAATAACACAAATTGGGGAGTATCGAAGTGTATAAAGTTCTGGGAGAACATCACAGACGACTCTTGGATTGTGTTCGGGGTTATAAACTACCGTTTGATGTTACTCCACCTACGTATTTAAACCCTTCCCCTCACATTGTTAAAAACGAAGAAATCATTGATAACGAAGTGTTACAACAACTTCGTAAACACTCAATAGAGGTGGCGTCAGTATTTTTTAAACCAAATATTCGCAATACGAAAAAAAGGTGGGTCCACATGGAGACCTATAATTAATTTGAAACCTTTAAATAAGTTTCTAAAGCAGTATCACTTTAAGATGTAATCGATTTCCATGGTGTCTGACATGCTACAACAAGGGATGTTTATGTGTAAACTTGATTTGAAAGATGCTTATTTCTCAGTTTTTATACACCCGGAACACCGGAAATCTCTTCAGTTTATTTGGAAAGGTGTCACCTACCAATTCAAATTTTTACCTTTCGGTTTGGCAGTTTCTCCATATGTATTTACAAGATTAACGAAACCTTTAGTTTCCAATTTAAGGGGAGATGGCATTCGTATGATTTTATACTTAAATGATGCATTAATCATGGAAAAATCTCAAGATAGCACACATGAAGCTACACAAAAAGTTATTAGAATGTTTACGCGGGCAGGATTTGTCATAAATCTTGAGACATCCATTACCCAGCCAGTGCAAGAAATAGAATTCCTGGGAACGCTTATCAATTCGATTTCAAAGACATATGCCCTCCCAGACAACAAGAAAACGAAAATAACGTCGACTGCGTCTCTCTTGCAGAAAGGAACATCAACTTTGTGAATGACTGCCAGTTTTCTCGGGCAGCTTACTGCGGCTCGTCTAGCACTTCACATATCACCAATGAGGTTGCGACATTTACAGCTCAACCTTATCTGGGCATTAAGAGAGTGCAAAGAATGGGACTCAGTTATAAACCTAAACACACAAGCATTGGAAGAACTCGAATGGTGGACAACGTCAGATCATATGCTCCCATCTCCCATTCACAAAAAACAACCGAATCTAGAAATTTGTTCAGATGCCTCCTTGGATTGCTGGGGAGCAACTTGCATGGAGGGACGTACTGGAGGAAAATGGTCAATAGCGGATTTAAAGAAGTATCCGCACATCAACCAGCTGGAGCTCTGGGACAGAGGTTGCGGCTAGCGGCTTGGCCAATATCAGGGATACCGACGGAGACCGCGGCATTTCGAAAAAAGCAGAAAGTATTCTCTTCAACTCAATTCGGAAAAAATCCCGAAAATCTTATGACAGCGTATGGAATGCCTTCACTGGCTGGTGTGGTGAACGGCAAGTCAATCCTATTCAGGCTTCTCCAACCATACTAATCAATTATTTATCATCCCTTCATGAGAAAGGACTAGCTTATCGAACGATTAATTTACACAGGTCAGCAGTTTCATATTATGTTCCCCAATTAAATGAAATTAGCCTTGGAGCAACAAAACTTGTCACTTAGTTTATGCGTGGGATTTTTTATCTGAATCCTCCTACACCAAGATATACAGATACTAGGGATCCTTGCAAACTATTAAAATATTTTGAAGACTTGGGTGATAATAGTAGTCTCACCTCACCATTGACCTACTCAGTAAAAAACTTGTCATTTTGCTTGCACTTTGCCGGGCGTCTCGTTCGTCAGATATATGTGCTCTTGACACAAAGGAAATGAAAAGAACCAGCAGTGGCTTTGTATTTGAACATATTCATTTAAGAAAGTCCTCTAGACCAGGATTTTTGCCAAACTGCATTAATTCCAGTTTTGGGGAGAATCCCCGTTTATGTGTCGTCCAAACAATTGAAAAGTACATTGAAGTTTCAAGCTCATTTCGAACAAACAGCAGATTGGTACTCACAATTAAAAAACCACACTTGCCAGCTTCATCGCGCACTGTAGCGAGATGGATATTAGACTTTATAAACGCTGCTGGATTAGACACAGAAATTCAAATCCCATTCAACTAGATCAGCATCATCTTCAAAAGCTTATCTTAAAGGCTTGTCACTTGGTGACATTCAAAAAACCGCCGACTGGACAATACCTTTTTGAAATATTATTGTCGCGAACCCAGTTCAAATTCATTTGCGTCTGTTGTGCTATCGATCTAACTTCGTTATACTTTGAACATCGGCTATTTAATGTTACGTAGTTTCTGACATCCCTTCGGGTCCTCGATAAATCATGATTGGATTAAAAAACGAAGTAACATTAAATAACCCACACCACCCATCCCATGTTACTTCGTTTCTTAATCAGGATGTTATACTGACATTTGTCCGAATCACATTTGTGTTTTGTTATTTTTCTGTAGATTTCCAGCGCAAGGACGGCAAGGGTTCTACTTAAAATTTTCTGATTTGATACAAGTTTATTATTGTGTTATTTTATTGTTGGATGATATAATAATTATTATGTTATTGGAGAGTTGGTTAATATATGTGATGTGTATTTCATAGCAATCTACAGTGTTACCTTCATCGCTTCGAGAAGAGTGTTGAAGAGGTAATAGAACAGGATAGATACAGGCAGAGTATTGAGAGCATGGCTTTGGTTTCAATTCTTAGCGCTATACTTTTAACAACTCGCCTTACCCCCACGAGATGAGAGACGGCTATTTAATGTTACTGCGTTTCTTAATCCAATCATGATTTATCATGGGACCCTTCGGGTCCTCGATAAATCCCCGATTACTCGCAGTTGACACAATATGAGAACACAGGAGCATTGATAACGAAACATAAATTGATTCTTTTAAAAATTTACAATAAATGATACAAACTACTATATCCTGTCTTTGGGTATCGTAATCCATACATTTAACTAACTAATACTAATTACAACTCACAGTTGACTATAATTGATAACAAAAAACTTTGATGACGAAACATAAATTGGACATTTTAATTACAACGCACGATGAAAGATACTGTATCCTCCTTTGGTGTCTCGTCTTATGGTAAATACAGTTTATACAATAATCACAATCCTATCTTTATCAATTGCTTACTAAATGAATTATTACAAAATTAACTGAAAAATGGTTCCATTGTTGAATTTACTACATTAGTTGAGGATGAAACAAAATATTTTTGCTGATTCCTATCTATGTACGTGTGTTCTTTATTCTTTAACCAACACTGATTATCTCTTGCCCTTGTAGTTCACTCACAGCGATACAGAATATATATGAATGAGTGACAACACCGGTAAGACCATATATCGGATACGTTCATGTATGTTCTTTTAAAATTGACTCCGGAATCTCAGGGGGTTAAATGGTAAACTGACTGTGTATTACATGGTCCCCACCAATTTTCTATCTTGCAGCAACAGCAACCAAACCTCGCCAATAAAGCAATCAAGCAAACGTAATGCTCGGCACCCACGACGTCGGTCTCGCTGTTGGCAATGCAGTGAATAGAATAAAGGATGTTAGTGGCTGCCTTCGTTTGTCACGCGACATATTCGTGAAGCTGATGTGAATATGCGAGTACCTTGTCACCGGAAACATTTCATCGATGGCCGGAGCGTGTAAGGCGTTAATTATTTTGTGCAACTTCATTCAAATTGAAACGAATTTCATGTAAACATGGCATGAGACGCAGCAATACAACTTTGAATGAAAGCAAGAGCGTTAATCGACATGGATATCTCAGTATAATTATGCATGCATGGATATCCGATGAATATGGAATGGTGAGAGTCTATGGTAAATAAACTAGGTTAATTTGTCACGTAAAGCCATTTTTCTTTGTCGGAAATATAATACTTTAGTGTTAAATGCTAAATATTCCGAGTCGCCTCTAGACATTTGTAGGATGAAAAACCTAATCTCCCACCAGAAGCTTTGGAATAAGTAGTATCTACAGATAAGAATAAGATTCTACGAATATATCTTCGATACATTCTGCGAAACTTATAATTAAGATATTGAATGAATGTCAAATTTCCAGAGGAACTAGAAAACAATGTTTTGATTACTCTTCTTTAAACTCAGTTGGCATGTATATTTTATTCATTCCCATATTTATAGATATTATGTATTTAAGTTTATATATATTACGAAAATTGCCATTGTCATTCGTTTTACGGGTTTTGAACTGCATTTTACATATTTCAGCTTTCTCCTTATACATACATGATACACTTGCTTTAAATAAACTGCTTACGAAAGACGTGTGGAGACTATATGCTAAAGTATTTCTCAGTAACAACAATATGACAAAAATAACAATATAGGAAATTCAATAAAACATCTAACAGTCATGCATTTTCTGTTCAATCGAATTTTTTATCGGATTCGCAACATTGATTTACAATACATAGTCGTCATGCTTATTATACATTTCTCTTCTATACCCCTTAAAATGCACGAAATGCTCATTAGTCAATCACAACTCATACTCAAAGTTACTCACTAACATAACAAATAATGTACGCTAATTGCAAATAGGACGTGTCACGTTAAAAAAAAGTGTTTGCTAAACTATAATCTTACTCTTCGTTTTTGTCAATTCTGCATGTCTGGGAAATGATTGTGTCAAATTTTCAGAATTAATCCTGCCGTTCAGTACTGAAGCATCAGCAAATCCAAAGTAAAATGTACTACATGGAATACTCAACTCGGGTCACTAATCGGTAGTCGATCAAATAGTTTGATTGATATTTTATAATAAAGGTTATTCATGCAAGCAATTATTAGTTTGTTGCCCTTGCCTTTTCAGCTTCAACCAATCATTATCAACAACACACGTTTTGATTACAAAAACCACCTAAATATCCGGCTAATTTTGAATATTAAACACTACCATCAATTTAATTATTCTAGAAACCATCGTCTTACGTTATAAAACTAATTGTAAGACTATATGCGACTATCCATATTATGTTTGGTGCTTTGGTGCATGGTTTCTATATGATTTTGTTGTGTTTGGCTTGTTAACATCATAATACACCAACGACTGATAAATGAGAATTGATGAATCTAAGCTATCAGCGTTTCACTATCAGCAATCAGTATATCTGACGCTCTCTTTTTTAAGCATAATCAACAGATTAAAACGAAACTCTTCATGTGTAGCCAGTACACGTATTCATATCTTACTTAGATAAAGGTTTTCTTTTCAAACTTTTCCAAACATTGAACATGTATCCTTATAATGATTTTTTTAAACAAGATATAAACTATGGTTCAACTAATCAAACCAGCACAAGAATGCCATGAATTTAAAATAAAAGGGTGAGTTCAGTGAGTTGATCTCAAATGATCAGCCATCTCTTTCGAACAGTGAATCAGTATTCCATACCTCTGTAATAGGTACACGTACGTACATATGATTTCTGAGCAACCAAGTCGTCTATTATATAAGATTCATAACATAAAGAAATTGTCAGAGTATTCAAAGTCAAGTTAAGGGAATAGTAGTTTATCGTTACATCCGTAATAACCCGAAGTAAATGATAAGAATAGATCGAGTGAATTTAGCTGGATTACTAGAAACGGGTGGGACTACCTGGCTTTCCTTTTCGTATTATGAAGTGCAAAGTGCACTTTGTCAAAGGTCATGCCACATCTGAACTGAACGCATAAGCGCAAGGTGCATGTTTAATTTAATACTCGCAAATATGGAAAATATGCCGCAGTGCCATCGTCGCTAGTCGTATCATTTTATGATGGTGTAATAATTCATTGAAATGATAAGTCTCAGATCCTCATAAGAAGTCAATTCTTCTGATTCGCTCTTCTGTTAGCTTTTACTATAGTATATCGGTCTTGCTCTCTTAAATATAAAGCATTGTTCAGGTTTGGAGACGATTGAAAATGATTGTAAATAAATTCCCAGTGTCCCATAAAAAGGCAGCAAAAAACATGAGTAATTAGCACAAAGCCATGGTAGTAAGTATTCACAGTACAACGTACAAAAGACACGTAGTAGTATCAACAAACAGTCGTCTTGGACTTACTTAATTTACATACAAAATATGTCTCGTGTTGTGAGTGTGTAAAGTATATTATTTGTGTATTTACTAAATATAATAGATTATGAGTTACTTGGCCTAAAATAAAATTTCTACAGGGTCTTTTTCTTTCCGCAGCTGACACTCTTACACTCGTCGCTCTTCTTCATTGCGGTGCGGAGCTTCTTAATGTTGCCTGATACTGAGACGGGGGCGAAGTCTTCCATGATTCTGAAAACAAATGTCATAAGTCAAAATGAGTAAATTTCAGTTAAAAGGTTAGAAGAAGTCACGTTCCTCGTCGTGACTAGTGATAAATGAATGAAATTCTTCAATTTAGACGCATACTTCAATACTATGTTCTGTTAATGAACCCATACAATCTCATATCTTCCTCTTACTTCTTTTACTATATATTATGACTTTCTTCTTCTACATTTCCTTCGCAACAAAAAATATATACAAGGAAAATATAAGCCTATATACATGACATGGAACTTAACTCTAATGGACGATTAAAGAAATGAAGATACACTGCTGCGACATTCTATTGTACATATCCTGTTACGGTAAATTGCATTATTCCGTTGCATAAAAACGAATTATCAGGAAATTTTTAGAGGATAATAATGCAAGATTTTGTTGCATATATCAATCAACGATTGTACTAACATTAAGCTCAAACAAGAAAGCTGAGATTACTTGTCCATTAACGCACACAAACATTTCGCTTGAACGCAGCCGAAAGAGAGAATATCATTTGGTAAAGGAAATTACTCACCTGAGGAATGTGTCAGCCTTTTTAACTTTCTTCACCAATTTGCTAGCATCACACATCATTTTCTCCATACAATCTTCTCCTTCAATGGCAGCGAGAACAAGGCTTGTCAAAGTAAGGAAGTCTTCTTTGTTCAATCCCAAGAGACTTGGAGTACCTACGAAATCAACATTTCAGCGTAATAGCGTTAATTTAATGATAAAAACAACACTTGTAGAGTGCTCATTGTCAGTTATAAAATGTCCTTGAATTCATGTGCAAGCTTTTTTGTAAATACCATGTAGATACGAATACAAAAATATCATTGCACACTAGTTTATGACAAAGTTTGTAAAATGCAATAATATTGAATTTGTAGGCTGGAGAATTTATGGACAACTTTACGTTATTACTTTTTTAAGAAAGTTGAATTCCACTAAAATCTTCAAGTTCGGAATTGCTCTCTAATTGTATCAAAAATAAAACTTAATTCGTAATAGCTAAAATTCACTCAAGAGTAAATTTGTCAGAAAATGAGACTCAGCCAGGAGGAAAAGGAATGTACTCGTAAATGTATCTGCATAAAATGACAAATTGACAAGTTTCGCATAGCTTTATCTCTCAGCAGGATTCGCACCGCACCAACTTTTCCTAAGGAAGTTGTCAGAAAAAACATGTTTACTTCATTTACCTCCGTCACTTCACACCTTATTTCTTATCTTAGCTTGTATTTGTACTTGTGCACATGAACTTCAAAGCAAGATCAAAGGAATCATTATCAACACAGCTTATTGGCTTCACAGTGAGTATCGTATCGTAAAACGTACCGTTGTTACTTCTGTAGTAAATATTTTCATCGCTCTTTACGTAAGCCCAGCCAGGGAAGAGAAGTGCCAATCCAGCGATAACTAATCCGGCGATGGCAAGAACGGAAATGATTCCCAGAGGGTCGATTCCGTAAGAGTCGGATGGATGGTAAGCTTCTTTAGCTGGAGCATAGTCGGTTTTTGATTCCTTTATGAGTAGAAAGGAAGAATGATTTAAGCAACTTCTTCAAGTACTAGTTCTCGTGGTAATAATTTTCCGTCTATCATTATCATCACCACACAATGTGACAACGTGCTTGTTTTCGCATTGTCAACCGCTTTTGGTCACATTATTTTGGCTAATTTTACGCTTGCATGGCTAAACAATATGATAATATTATCGTCTAATGAGAATACAGTTGCTCGCAATTTTATGTAATTTTTCCCCCGAAAATCTCATGATACAGCGTCTAGTTCATATAATATGCATTTAAGTACATCTACTTTAAATTGACGCGTTGCGTACATACCTGAACTGGGTAGTAATAGTAGTAGTAACCCGCATTCCCATTTCCATTCCCACTTGGTTGGCCACCATAGCCTCCTTGTGTGGATGCAGCTGCGGAGTATGTGGCTTGTGGCTGAGCATATGCCGCTGAAGCACCGTTTGCATATTGTCCAGCTCCATTTGAAGCTGCTGCAGTGTATCCACTGGCTGCATAAGCGTTGTCAGAATAAACTGGGGCATCTCTGCTTTGTGCAACTGGAGCACTTGCCTGAGCCTGACAAGTTATGAAAAATTCGATAATTTGCTACCCATTGTTTTTCATATTCATCCCTTTCACATTTTTTCGTCTCAAGTATGTTCGCCGTTTTTTCAGAGAAAAGAAAACTTTGGTTTCATTTGCAAAGATTTGTAGGATTTTTCTTTGTCAGTAACCTACTTTTGGCGGATGCCCGAGGCTGGTGTACTCACACTGAGAGACTTATATTATGTGAAAAGAGACGAATGCTTAAGCTCTGTCGTACATACCGGATTTGTATTATCTGTACTCGTTGTAACTGACCACATTGATAGTCATTACTTCAATATCATTGTATATGAGAAAAGAAACTTTTGGTTTTTACCTGTGGTTGAGATTGAAGTTGTTGGGCTTGAGGGGCAGCCATGGCGGCCATACCCATGCAAATGGTCAACAGGGTCAACTTTTGTAGATGCATTGCAACAAATCTGTAGAATCACAAAACAGGAATAAGAAAATTCGTAAGTGCACTGCCGCTACAGAGTTTATTCAACTTTAGGCACACATGTTGAGACAAATTTATTTCAAATTTTGCCATCATGTTGAGATTGGCAAAAAAAATCGTGTAAATTAGTGACGACGCGTCGGAAATATTTATTTTACACGTTACTAGGTATATATGCTACCGCTCCACTAGTTTTTGTGATGAAGAGTAATGGTTGATCAAGTTAGCGCCAGCATTAGCAAGCTTGCATTTTTACTTTAGAGAATACATCATTGTTAGAATAACAATAAATCTCAAAGAGAATTTATATCAAAATGTTGGAAAATGGGATTTCACCATCAGCATAGGTTGTATGTTGTATGTATATGGAGAGTAAACTACTAGCGTAGCACATTGTTCCAATTCTGGGGCAAGTTGAACAATGCCCTATATTAAGAATTTTTAGCTGAGGCAATCATGAACCATGAATTAAAATGAGTTAAACGAAATAAAGATTTAATGTATTTCTTATTATCCAGGAGACAAATTAAAAATTAATGAAAAATACGCTCAATTTCCTTCCAGGAAATATATGATTAGTATTAGGATTAGGATTATATGAGCTCTACGGATTCTGGAGACCGCTAGTACTAGGTTTTATAGGTTGATAGAAATAGTTAAACCCCCATAAAGCTATTACTAGACTCATGACTTGTGATATTTTTCGTCTATCCTTAAGTTTATCCTGTCGCACAATATTCTTAATCGTAATACAGTAGCTGCCGACACTCCTCGTCACAAAAAATTTCTTCATTCATTTACTTTATCATTATTTCCACTTGGAAAAAGTTCTTATTAGTTCATTTCTGAAATGGTGAGAACGGGTTGTTTAACTCTTTTGCAAAACTAGTCATTCGCTCGATGAAGACAAGTAAGTTTTCTGAAGCGGAAACATTCATTGCTCGACGGGACATGTAGAGCCTTGCCGTAAAATTTACGGTGTAAGTAATTTAACTTTGTGGCTTTGCTTTATATATACATATGCGTGTTTGTAAGTATATATTTATATATATATATATATCTGAATCTGTATAACATGCAGATTTCGTTAAGATGTAAGTGTGATTTTATTCTGTTTGTCATACTATCTGGTCATATTACATACTTGTTTAATTTTTATGCGTGAGCTTGTGCATCTTTACAAGCCATAGAAGAAAAATATTATTGCATCTTTATAAGACCAGCGACAGTAGGTAAAGGCCACGCCGGATTAACGTTATCCACTAGTGTACTGCTTTCTTTAAGCTTCCACTCGCTATTCTTTTTGTTTTTTGAACGGCCTAGTTAAATAAAGTGGGCTGCTAACTAATGTGGAAAAATTTACTTTGTATTACGCATAATACGATGAGTCAGTTTGTCAGCCCACGTCCGTATTCGTCGTTACATTGCTGCATGCCAAGCGTCAAAACGTTTTTAAAGGAATTTTTGAAATAGTTAGCAAAGAATGCACCCCAAATGTAAGAAAAGATTTTTTAGGATAATGGGTTTTAATTGAACTCGATGAGTATTTTGACAAAACTCTGTTTAGGATTATCTGATAATTGTGAAAACCTGAAGAATAACTGATTTTTGCTCAAACATGATTAAACTGAAATTTTTCTGAGAGTACTCTAGACAGTTGAACAGCTAATTTAGGAAGATAATTTCATGGCTATACATTTTTCTAGTAAAAATGTGTACCCTGTTTCAAGCTTTAACTCGTCTGTCATTGGCTACTACAAGTTACCATGTTTCGGGATTTTGTTGTCGACACCATTATTAGATAGGCGTGTGAGGAAACTATATAGATCAAAATTGAAATAACACGTAATAATTTCTTCTCAGACTGTATTCAGCAAAAAATCCATTCAAATGCTGTTTTCTAGTCTGGTTTTTCCTCCTCTTCGTCAATTTCAAGCTGTTTATGTGAGAAAGGCTAATAAATACGACCACGACTGATATAACAGTTTCAAAATACCTCAAACTTTCTTTCAACACCTGAGTTTTTGGGAGAATTTTCCTATCACTTCTCCCTACAAAATTGACGTTTTGCGTTGTTCAAATAGTTATTCATCAGAAAATCCGGTTTCGGGGGAGCAATACAAAAAAGGACAAGCCACATCAATTTATTATGATCTTAATTGTGTTAAATGCATGGTTATACACACATCTGTACATGACCATAGTATATGCAAGCTCAGAAACGTGATAAACATCGTCATCCCCACATTGAAAAGAATTTTTACTAACTACCTAAATAATATGCATATAGAATGATAAAACAGACAATGTTCTTAATAACTACCTTCTTCCAACATTTCTCGTATTCTGTGTGTAACATCGTCATCATCATCATCATCATTATGATTAGCTTTACGGCAAAATATTTTCCCGTGTGGGATTAGCCCACTCCCTATTCATAATCATCATCATCGTCATTATTATTATTACCGTGATAATACCTCCCTACATTGCTTTTCACCTATTTCAAATCCCTCTCTCTCTCCTAAAAAATGAATGCATACGAGAAGAGAAACAGACAACAAAAACGTAGATTGTGCGCCTAGCCAGTGCCTATCTTTCTGTTTTATGTGGGTAACGAAGGACTTCTTTCAAAAAGTAATCTTCCAAGTTTTTGGTTCTTCGTATGCACACTTATTTTGTTGATGTTGATGATGAACGTGGTCATGCAGGTTCTGCCCTAGAATGTATTTTAGCATAAATGTACGTATGTATACATACACACGTCAATATGATGATTTTGTAGCTGGTATTCCTTACAACTTACTACCAGTTTGGTTTGGCTGGTTGGTTTTCCTCGGTGTTGTTGGTTTAGGATGGATAGATAGTAGTAGTTGGCCCGTTAAATAATTCCATATAGTTTTAGTGCAAGTTGGCAACCAGTCAGACAGGTAGTAATAGCTAACGGTACCCCGGCCTTCACACTGACCTGCTACATTGACCGTCCGGGACAGTGAACTTCATCTCTAGTATTTTCTTACTTGGTCTGTTTTTTCCTTCTATTTCTCTCAACTTCATAATCTTTTTACCTTTTTGCCTACTACTCCACTCCATTCCCTTACTTTTCCACGAAAATTCCTTTTCTTCATTTTGTAAGCTTTGTTCCTTTGAGTTTACGTCTTATGCATTCTGTACTGATGTGTGTGTGCGCTCGTGAAATTCGGAGAAATAGAGGTCTGCTGGCTATAGTGTTATCTTATACTGCAAAAGTATACAACACCTGCCCTCTCTGTACTAAAATGCATTTATTATAAGAAGCGTATCATGCATGAAGGCTATGCTGTGTTATTGAGTTTTAAGATAACCGTGGATGTTATAACCTATAGAGAAGTATAAATATAGTCATCACCAGCTTGAACCTCACGTTTCCTTTTTGTATATCTAGTTTAAGGAAACTTGAGGATACCTTTATACCGTATTTTATTATTTTCCAGCTACATAATATTCTACTTGCATATAAGGCCGTTATGTCAGTAATGCTGCATCAAGAACAAAAAAATACTCGGCTGTCAGGAACTTGCCTATCATCTTGCTCAGGAATCGAGAAAAAAAACATTATGACATACAAAAGAAAGAAGTAGATGAGGATATGAAGAAATCTCATCTTTTTGGGACTCCGCTTCTGGTAATATTATTTCAGTCTTTGGGTACTGCCACACATATTTTTACCTGGACTTGAGATGGGGAAATCCTTAATGGGGAATTTATCAGAATCTTTTTTAGATGGTGAAGTGGCATTCTTTATAATGTCAGCTTATTCTACCTACACATTTCTAGAAAAAACATTTGAGGATCAAATGTTGAGCTTCTTACGTATCAGTGTCTATATCATGAAAATGTATTATTTCAGTACTGAATATTATTGGGATGTTTACTATTGTTATATATTGGAATATTTTTCTCCAAGTTAATATATCAAAAGTGTATACTCATACTGACTCTGCACCCTAGAATTCCTCTCCTCCATCTAAACTTAATCATTTATCTATTGCTCTTCACTCTTCAATCATGGTTTGCATCATATTATTATTATTATTATTATTATGGTTATATGAGTACTATTACGTATAATAATGAAGGCTCCTTTCGAGACGTAGATTTTTCTCATTTCTTATTTTTAATGTACATTTACAATATATCAGCTCTTTTTAAAATTTGTAAAACTCTAAACTGGAAGAGAGTTTTTTTGTTGGGTACAAAGGAACAGAAATTGTTTACGTAGTACGTGATGCGTCATGCCTATAATCCCTTGTTGATTGTGAAAATGATTTTGGATGCATGTGCAAAGAATTAGAAAATGGATTAGATGCTTCTATCATTAATGATTTTAGATGATACTATTAGAGCAATTCGAGCGATTAGCAACAGGATGGAATAATTAGCGGTCGAATAATTATCCCATAAAAGAAATCTGATTGAAAAATGTGTACGCATCACCGCAAAATCTCGACTGTAATAGGGATTACTCAACTTATGAAATCGCTAATCGGCGACTTATCTTCAGAATCAACTATGTATTTCATTGAGTTCAAACTCCTCGAAATGAAAGGAGTTAAAAGTTTCTTTAAAAAACTGGCGTCATTTGAATGCAAAAAGTAAACCATAAGCCAATCTACTTTATCTACTCAATTAAAAGGAAATCGGCAACATTTTAAAAGTAGCATAGATGCGTACAGATGTGTGAAATAGTGGGGTGATTATACTGACCAAAAAACGTATTTCGTAAATTACTAAATCTAAGATAAGAATAAATAAAATTTCAATGCGTATGTATGTACTAGTATTGCTCAACAGTAAAAACTACACGTGTGCAAGTGAGCATCGTTGTTTTTATTTTTAAAACCTTTTAAGCAAAATTTAATACAAGCACCTAATGAAAATAATAGCCATGATGCTAATATTACATTGAACTTCGATAACAATGGCGAAACAACAACAGCAGCGGCATGTAACAATTGGCAAGAAGCCCAGGCATTACCTTCGGATTATTATGGTTCACTTGAAATAATTTACAGATAATAAAGTAAGTTAGTAAGTAAGTGGATGAAGGTGTGAGCTATCTCACTTGGCGGTGCTAACCGTTTCAGTAAAAAAACATGGTTTTAGATGAGCTGAATCTATCCACCATCGTTTGTAGGGCATAAAATCGAATGATTAGTAGAGCAAATGAAAAGGATTATTCTTTTATGTATTTTCGATAGAATGAAAACAGAAAAAAATCATTGCCAAAAATGGTTAATTGAGTCGGTTGTCGGGGTGCAGTACCATTGTATACAATTTTTAACTCATATTGTTGGTTGTCATTGCCCCTTAAATTTATGCAAATGCATAGTCAAAACTATTTACATTGATGTTAAACTCCATAGTTTACTACGTTCATTAACAAAACGTTAAGTCAGACAGTTTTGTAACCTTGAAATGTTTACAGAATGGATGTGATTATGTCCCCCTTTGCAAAATATATGTTTCAGGTATAAAGAACATGAGTTGCCAGACTGGATGAAAATTGAATAAAAACAATTTTAAGAAGGAAATCATTGAGTTTCCTTCTTCTGTGCAGAAGCTAGACTCCTCTTCAACGATCCATGAAAATGAATGAAAAGGTAACCATAACGAATGACTAGCTACAAGAACCTTGTTATTACACGTCTTGCTGACTAAATTCAATAGTGTATTGTATGTCTGCCATCTTACATTTTAAGATGTCTACTTTCTCTGCTGCTCATGATGAAAACAAGAAGGATAAATCATAATACATATGAAAATAATGTTTTTGTCGCTACTCGGAAGGAGAAAACGAACCTCTCTAGGTTATAGATTGTCTCTCTCTAGATTGTATATTGACTAGGTTTACGCTGAAAATCACTTTCTTTCGCTTGACTGTCCTTTTCCGAGGAGAAAAGAAGGAAGGTAAAGTAAACTACATGATATCTGATATTTATTGCGAGAGAATGTAAGCGACATTGTATGCTTGGGGAATCGGAAGAAAAACTGTGAGTCTGCATTTGATCATGGCTCATTTTTTTATATATGAAAGGAAATGTGAAAGGTACTTCATTGTATGTAGCGTAACTCTTGCTATACTTTTGACCCTCCTCATTAAACACAACTTTTGTGTTTAAAGATTTGATTTTTGTGGCTATTTTTCTATACAAAAAATGATTTCAAACTTTTGAATGCCAAACAACCACTGATAGAACACGTCCACAAAAAACCAAATCAGAAGATAGTCATATAAGCCATATTACTCAGCTTTGAAAATAATTTTGCTATAAATAAGGTTAGAATGTGTGTCGTCTTTGTTCGACAAATTGTAGGAGGAATGTTGAAGAAATACATGCACTTTGCTTTGTCTTTCCGTATGAATGTACTCATTCATCATGATATCGTGAAGGTGCATGCATGCATGCATGCAGGTTGTTTGTAGTAAGTCTATGAATAATATCCGGGTTAATAGAAATGTAGGGTAACTAAAACGGATATTCAAAATAATGCATAATGCTGGGAATGAGAAAGAAAATAAAAACTGAACTTCACAAAGTATCCCAACAACTGTGTTTTCAAACTGGTCTCATGTTTGTTTTCAATTGGATTATCTGTTATTATTATGAGGGAAGACATGTAGAAGAAGAAAATCCTCTTCAGACCAAGCTATATTAACTTCCAATTCTGGAACACTGTGTGGTTCACGTATACACATTATAACATGCATGGTATTTTATTTGCGGTTTGTTGAATCTTTGAGATCGCTTGCTTGCTTTTTTCTCGGTATAATGTATTTGTTAGTGGAGCAGTAGTAGTTTGTCGAGGGAAGAACTTGAGGGGAGTGCTCCTCTCAATTTCAGAATGTGAAACTTGTCTATTCTACTGGTATAGCTGGATGCTGCTAGACTCGGCTTTAAGTTATCCTATGTGAAACAAACGAGTTGTCTGTTTCTATGATTATTTACCTGTGGGCGTCTCTGGATAATCCAATAAATCCGGAAAAGGGTGAACTCCGAGATGTCGTGAGTTACTGCAACAAACTTCACAAATTAGAATATAATCGCTCTCCTTTCTTTTTGCGTTAGATTTCAAAAACTCGTTTCATATATTTTTCAAAACTACTCAAAGAAGCACTACCACTTTCTGCACCAACAAATCGCTGTGAACTGACAGGATTTGCGGCCTCACAGGGATTTTATACCTGGCGATTTTTTCCGCAATTCTTCAATCCCACTTATGAAATGGCACGGTAGGGGTAAAGAATGAAGGAACGTAAAAGTTGCAAAGAAGGTATTCGAGAATATTGTTTCAAACGAAGGGAAACTTGCCATTGCCACTTATACATGGCGCTTTCATGAATTTGCGGAATTCATCGCATTATACTGTTGGGATTGACTAGTTTGCGTTTTAGTTGTTTTTCTCAAGTGAGGATACGTGAGTAAAGGATACGCACACTTGCATTATATCAACAATGGGCAGCTAGCATAATATGATAGGTTGGCGTTCATAATACGGGACCTGCATCAATGTAAATTCATACTGACTGCACCCATTCTCAGCCACCCTATAATATACATGCCTTTCAGCGAACGCCAGTTTGAAACCAATTCGCTTGCTATCAAATACCACGTTTTCCTCCTTACCTTCAATAATAGGGGGAAAATGAGCCAACACTTTGAAAACTTTTGCTTTGTGGATATCTTCATTTTGAATCGTATGAATGCCAAACATTTTAATATGCACTGCTTATAGTCTATTACAGGGTAACACATCATATCATTTACCTCGTATACATTTTCTCGGAGGAATGGCGTACGATTTACGTACATTCAAAAAACCTGGTCAAGTTCGTCAGAAGGGTTTCTTTGCTGTTGTGCATTATTAGGATACATTTGTTGAAATAAAATTCCTCCTCTGCATTAATGTTAGTTTTTTGTCGATTTCAACTAGCAAATACATAGACACCTTGCATACTTATCATCTTATTCACTCAAGTTAAGCTCGTCTAGTCTAACCATTTTTCTATTGTTATTGGTCTCTCTAGCACATTATTATAAGTAAACCGCATTGATTTCGAATTATAAGGTGGAAGGAGTTCAACACAATGAAACCGTGGCAGGGCCTTTCGTTTTTACAAGGATATGAAACTTTAAAAAAATACGCAAGTTTAAGGCAGACACGTATCTACGCAGTCAGGTTCAAGAACAGGAAAATAATATTTGTTTATGAATTTACTCTTACCCTTGATGCTCACGCTCAATTGCATGCATAAGAGTTGCAAACATGCAACCATCATCAGTGGACATTGCAACGCTTGTTTATGTAAAATAGGAAGAATTTAATTAGGCGGTTAAAGTCGCAAGATTCTGATGTTGCAACTTTACACCAACTCATTCATTCTCATGAGTCATTAACCGTTTTAATGACGCGATGAGTCGTAAAGAGAGTTTTCACAGGAAGAAATTCTTCACGTAAAAAAAGTAAAACCATCTCTAATAAATTATATCTACCACAAAAATACAGACTTGCTCACCTTTCATTCTTGAAACATTTGAATTTTGGTCTCACAGCTCTTTCCTTTTACCAAAATATTTTATCGTAGAAGTGCATCTCTTCTCAAGTACATTTCATATTTACATAGATCGCACCTACAATGTGAACAATGAGAAATCTGCTACATTTTCAACCAATAGCCCAACTCTTGAAAAGTTTTTAAAATGAGTAAAACATGTGGAATGCCTGAATGGAAAAATTCATTTTGAAAGAAATCAATGAGGTCATGAACAAATTAGGGAAACCAAATTTTCATTCAGGTGTGCAACTCGGTCAGTGTCAATGCCATGGTTTTGTATTTTCCAAACAAGCTTCAAACGAGGAAATAGGAGATGCGCTCCCCTTACAAGAAAAAAAAATGTGGCCATGGCTGTAAAGATTAAGTGGGGATCCCTTCCTCAACAAAATTCCTGGCAGTTGTTAAAATAGTGATATGAGGATTCCTTTGTATACATCTTGCACTAGTTGAGCATCCCTTACATAGATATTTGGATGTTTGTGTCAAGTTCATGAAAAACTTTAACAATGAATAAGCATCTACATCTCCACACTTTCATGAAAAAGGTTTAAAGACTTGGGAATATAATAATGCGTTGGAAAGAAAGGTATCTTTTATCATGATTGTTGAGCTGCATCTTATTACATCACTTTGGTTGTTTATACGACGGTCGGTAGCTCATGCTCCCTGTAGAAATGGTCTTGCTATAGACTTTTTTCAGGAAGTAAGAATTCCAGTATCTTATATACATGTTGGCCGTCCTTGACTCCTACCTGAGGCATCCCAAAAAATATTGGAGGGGTCCGCCTAAAAGACCTTGAAAAGGGATCCATTTATCCAATGACGCAGTTGGCTGGAAAAGCATCCATGAAGAATCCTACCTGTACTAAACGAAATTCCAGCGCAGGTAGAAAAACGCCTGTGCCTGCCTCAAAATTTTAGTTTCAAACTCTCAGCCAGCCATACAACAACTTGGTTTCTGAATTCGATTCTTTGTGCTTTGGAGTGCTTGTGAGTGAGAAAATATACAGTTTTTCTGGAAGTTTGTTAAACGGGAAATATATTTTGAAGAAAAAAACGGATTTTTTTGTTGTCGCCTCAAATTTTCCAACTCAAGGGTAAAATTCTATTTTATTCTAAAATTGCAGAAACTTTTATGTTTTTCATAAAAACTTAAACCCACAGCCAGGATTAGTGCTTAGTTCATCAGCCAGGATTACATAAAGAAAGTGCATAATATAAACCCATTTACTTCGATTGATAATCCTTTATTTATGTGCGAATTTTGACTAATCAAACACATTAGTTGACCGATACGGTAGCAAGAAAATCATCCCTTCGTGTCAGTATAAATGCTATAAAAAAGCTCATAACGTACCCAATTTGTGAATGAAAGCAATTCATGTTTATCTTATATTTGCACACACGAATGCCTTTACCAACAATAATCTTCCGCTTCTCTTTAAGCTGAGGAATATACGCATATAAACTCATCTTATAGACTGGGCATAAAACACCAGCAAGAAGGATAATTGTAAAATGCACTGTTGCACTTAACCACTTGACTGTCTTCTTCCTTCAATCTTCCTTTTCTCACTTGAAACTCCTGCAGTCACAGTGCAGTGCAACAATATAGGTTAGTAAGAGCATGAAAAGAGGGGCAGCAGGCTGTGAGTTTCCGTTTCGTCAGATGAGCAGCATCATCATCACATGCATAATGCATATTATACATGGCAGTAACAGTAATGGTAACATCAGCATATCAGTCACTGACAGTGAGTGAGTGGGTTAGGCGATTTGCAATTTTTACTACTGACTCCGTTCCTTTCGAGCACAACTCACACTCATACTGCTCCGCTCTTTCAGACATTTTCTCTGAGTTCGGACTCACCAGCTTGCTCCGCTATATTCAAGAACACAAGAAAAAAAATTAAACGCAATACGCTCACAATAATCTCAGCTAGCAAGCAGGTAAAATCTTATCATTCAAATGAGGGAGCAGAACAAGCAGGATTTCAAAGCTGTTTTTATGCCTAGAAGATGAGCAAGCACACACGTATTTTCATCTGAAACACGAAAAAAATGCATGAAAGTATCGTGATGTTGTACATATATATATATATAAAAGTAAATTGTACGTAGGACTTTTCTCGATTCATTCTTTTCTCATATATGACCAAAAAGAAATATTTTTCAAACAAACATTCTCTGCTCACAAAGTGTAATAGACGTGTAGGCATCAACATCAAAACAACCAACGACTCGCCGCCGGAAGTCATTGTTGTTGTGGATAATATGGTTTTTTATTTAATGATGAGCGTGGCTTACGCGAAAAAGAGCATCAGATCCTCCTTACGACGACTTATACCTACATAGCCTCAAGTGCTTGGTTTGCATTTTAGTCGATATTGTATCATGGTATGGGTAAAAAACACAGATTATTTTTTCAGATGCGTATAATGATGAAAGGAAGAATGGGAGATGAGCTGCTTACATTTTTTGAAGTCATGATGATCTTGATTTGTTTTCATAAAAAAGGAAAAGGAATATTATTATATGATATGGTGAGGTAGACGGTAAAAGAACGATAATTATGAAGAAGACTCTTCAAGTGTATTAAGTTGGTCGGTTGCTTATACAACCAGCGAAAAGTAAAAAAGAAACATGTTGAGTTGACTGACTGACTGACCGAATGTTGTAGATATGGGATTTTACTACAAGGCTCAGCTCACCCCTTTTAAATAATTTTGTAGTTTTGTTCAATTTATGAATGAACGAGAAAAGGGAGAATCAAACAGTCATCTCACCACTACGAAGAAATTTTGCCATTAGCAAGTGCGTGGCGACTTTTGCTCTCGTAGACGATTCGAATGAGGTTATATAGCACATAATGCATGCCTATATGCACATACATATACATATATATATATACTATGTAATAGCAGGTACGACTAATGACCACTTTAGACATTGAGGCTGTTTACAAGGAAGATTGCCCTCTTGATGAGAGGTCATTATAATTGTCAAGTTATAATGCAATGTAATTTTTTGCAGTAGAAACAAGCGTTTCTTACTTTTAACCTTAAGACAAACCAAGCAATTTAGGAATTACATTTGAATCGCGTTCATCTTCATCATGGTTACATGAACTTGCGGCAACCCCTACCGATATGCATTTTACGATGATACTGGTAATGATACTTTTTAAGAGTTGATGAATCACTTGGATTTTTAAAGTGAAAGTTTACACAAAAGAGTTTTTGGAGGAGTCTTTTAACCAAAACTATGTTGGCTTGCCGAGAGCTGAAATTTGTGTATGAGGTAAAGGGAGAGAGAACAAACATGAGAGGAAAAATGCATTTGGGATTTTTAATAAGGATATGATTTTGTAGGAGTGGTGAGCTCTTGTATGTGCAATGATGAAAGTATTCAAAAACATTGTAGGTGAAGTTCATGTTGCTCATTTTATCCACCTGCCTGCATGAGAAGCAAGTAAATATTTGCACCAAACTAATGATACATGTGAACGTTAAAAGTTGATCAATAAAAATGATGATGTGATCAGTTTCAATATTGCACAGCACTTGTATGAGAGCACATCTGGCTAAAACATGTTTTGCTTTAAAATCTTTTTCAGGGTTATTATTGCTATACTAAACAAGGAGACGGAAGTGTGACAAAATCAGCGTCAAAATGAGGACTGCCTTTTTGATAGCATTAATGATTGGGTTGAGCACTGCTGCAATTCAGCAGCGGGCGTCTCCTGTTTACCAGCCGTCAGTGACTACCCAAGGGTCAACTGCAAGTGTGAATTCTACACCGCTCAGACCTTCTTCTCCACCGACAACTTCAATGCCACCAGCCCCAACCCCCTCTTCTATAATGGCTCAACCGGTCGCTCAGGCTCGTGAAAGTCTCGGAACTGATGCTACCATGATGCAGCCATCGGTGGTCGGCGGCCCTTCCACTCCTTCTCAGGTAGATATTGGTGATTTGTAAAAGGTCAATTATTATTTCCACCTATTGTCAGCAGGGTCATTAGGGTAACTGCCATTATTATGTTCACTAGTTATTACTTCATTCCCGATAGAATCATAAATGATAGGAAGTCTATCTCTGTACTCAGTAGTACGACATTACGAAGGAAATCGCTTTCTCCTTTGAGATTTCTTAACAAAAATGTCTGGCTCCCTCAAATACTTTTTATAACTGTTCTGTGGTTCACTTCAAACGCAGACGGATTGATTTAATCTTTCACGACTTTCCCATAACTAAATTTCCATTAGTTGGAGTGCATTTAATGACCTAATTGCAAGGTGTGAATCCAGATCAAAGGACAATTCCCAGTAATGAAGATTTTCTTTGTAAGATGTACAACAAAGTGCGCAGATCTTAACGTTAGCAAGGACGAGGTCATAATCGGATCATGTTGTCTTTCTAAGCTCCCTCTTAAAGTCTCCATTTCCCTCGACCACAATATCATTACATTGTAATGTAATTCCATTGATGCTAACAGTCGTAACAACTTTTTGTTCTATTTGCCTCCTCCTATTTGTAATTCTGTATAGCATGTACTAGAAAGAAAGCAGTGCACAGTGCATGACTAATTCCATCTCGGACGCTGACGCTACAGTTCACACTGAAAGTTCACAGTTTGCCAAAGTATCACAGTGTGAGCTTATGTTTATGACTGGTTAGTAGTGGTACTTTTCTGCTCAAATTACAATCTTCAGAGGAAAAATAGCTTCCTTTCTCTTGGCAAATTACTGCTGTTTGCGATAGACCAACGAGATAAAGCGTTTAACGTACTAAATATATTTCGACTTTCTTGATCTTTTACTAATTAGACTAATTCCATACATGCTCGTGTTCGTCTTACTTGTAAATAGTCATCATTAGTATGGCACATCTTACTCAATCCAAATTAATGTATTATTAGCCAGCTAATACCCACTTACAGCAAATGAGAAAGGGGGGAGTGCATATTTTTGATACAATATTCTTAACTTTTTTTGTCTGTTTCAACACAACATATTATAATTTGATGCTTAACAACTTGTCTCGTTTTCTCGTAGAACTACTACGTATACTACTACCCACAAAACCCTAATGGACAACCTAACAGCGCTTCTTTTTGGTCTTGGGGTGGATGGTCTGATGTTGGGGCTGGAGTTGGATCTCTGGCTTTGGTCGTCGTTGGTGGTACCATTCTCTACTACAAGTATGGAACTGCGGTGCAATCCAGAGCTCTCCGGGAGTTAAGGGATCTTACAGCTGATGACGCAGCAAGAATGGCCAGAAGTGTTCTACGCGCTTTGGAAAAGTTCTCTAACCTTAACAAAGAGTAAAAAGCGGTTTCACAAATCTTGACAAAGGGTAGTACCTGCCCTTGGATAGCTTGTAACGTTTACTCTGAAGGAAAGAATAATGCCGTGAAAAGGAATCATATATTATTTGTTAACTTTTTGTTGTCCTGCGAACCTTTTTTATACGACAGAATTTTTTGAGTCTTGGTATATTTTTAAAAAATGTCTTCATCTTGAATAAAGAACTACTATGTGTATCAAAATTACTTGGTTTGCTATAAAATTTTAATGTGACGTAAGCTGTGGAGATATATATAACTTGTAAATATGAAGCCATGTTGAAAAGTGAGTTGTGTGATTTTCCATTACATTCTTGAGCCACCTATCACACACACATCCTTTGTGTCCTACGGTTTTTATGAGTTTTTTTCCCTTTTCAGTTCTCCACCTTTGTACAATTTCAAAAATATTCATATATAATTTTAAGAAATTCTTGGTGACTCACCATATAACGTATCAGGTAATACACTGAAGAGGACAGAGAGTAATATTCATGCATATTTTTGTATGACAGTGGGAAGTGAAATAACAACGGAAAATTGTCTCGACATCAAAAGACATTTAAAAAGAGACGTTCCCAAATTCTGAAAAAGTAATATGCGATTACAGCATGGCTTCTTTTATTTATCTCAACGTAGGCTTTGTATTTAGCATTCTCGTTGTGTGCAGTAAATTTAGTGGATAAAAATTAGGAAGGTAGGAAAAATGGATGAAAGGAATGAATGGCAATGATTGTATAAAAGAGGTAAAAAGACTGATGTTATCCTCGTAAACTAAACAATACACATGACTGACTAATGTGCTTGCGTAGGTTCAGTCCTTTATTTTTCTCACATTCGGTGTTTCATCCCGTACGTTTTGCAGAATTTTTATTTATTTAAAATATGCAGGTATTTCATACACGGCCAAATTTGGAAGGAGGAAAAGAAAAACCAGTCGAACCCGTTTTTCTAAACCGTGGTACGTATTATAAAATCAGAGATTTCTTTATATTCCGGAGTAACAGAATCCTTACAGTTTGTTTTCACTATAAAGACCAAATTCGTATCTATATACGCAATCAGTATTTCCCTACTCAACCTTGTGTAAAACGTAGTTTGATACAAAACTTTTTTTTCATCTCTGCAAGACGTTTTCTTGGAGTAATAACTCTCGTCGTGTTTTACCGTAATTCTCATACACTTGACACTACTGCCTTATCCACACACTGACTAGTTGCACAGGTTGAAGGAGACTGCGTTACAGAAAGGTTTTGATATGAGACAACAAAATGCTCCAAGGAAATAAGTTGTCACAAACTTTGAACTAACAATTTATACAGGTAGTATAAGGAAATAAGTTAGGATATATAGAAATATTTTCATGAAAGAATTTTGTAATACATTTTATTGGCTAAATTATGGTAAACTGTCTCTTCGACGGAAATGTCTCTTTGCTGACTCAACTACATAACTGAAAAATAGTTTAGGTATTTTATAATGATGTGGATGTATGATAAAATCTAAAATGTTCTTTCTTCCTGTGAACTTATTTGTACATTGTAAACCAATATGTTATGATTGCCTTTAAATTAAAAAGTAATAAATATTGTTCAAAATTAATTTCATCCCACTCTAAAGGATCATACTATAAGAGCGCATTATGGTAAGCATGAATTTCTTACTGCTTCATCTAGACGATTGGAGGGTTCCTATTTTCATTTAATATGTGGAAAAATGTAGCGACAAAATATTACAGCTCATTTTGATCATGATGCATGCAACCACCTTGGACAATATGTGGTTGGGTTAAAAACACAAACCCGCTGTGGTTGAGTCTTCTCGACAAATATCATTCACCAATTCAATTCAAACAAACTATATGTGCACTTGTGGTAACAAGGTGAAAAGAAAAGTGAAGTTGATATAGAACGAGTCTGAGCCAAGTTCGTGATGTGGTTATGCTACAACAACCTCAGTAGCACGCTTTTTTAAGAAAAAACCATTTACAAACTACCTTAGTTTTAATCTTCCTCTGATTTAAGGAAAGGATAACTAGCATACATAAAAAAGGAAGTGGATTAGATTAGGGCAAAAAGAATGAAAAGGATTCTCTAATAAAACCTCATTGACTTTTCAAGAGATTTCGATAATAGGAAAATCTGAACTACCCAAACAAAAGCCAAGTACATGAATTAATTGATTGTTCGCCATTATTTTAGGTTATTATCAGACAGCACCACGCGTTTGCATTGCAACAATAAGGTATGAATGAATAAGTGGGTACTATGTAAGAATATTGAAAACATGAGTAAACGTCGTTTCATATGATTTCATATTAATCTTTGATGAACAAAACAAGCTTTTTTTATATAATTTACAAACAAAAGGTTTACTTAAATAATTTAATGCTTCATTTAGCTATATACTTTTAGTAATTCCTTCATTTAGCTATATACTTTTAGTAATTCCTTCATTTAAAAATACTTTTATAAATTTATGTAAATCAAAACAACTTTGCTGTTTAAAATTAATTTCTATCGATTAGCAACAAATTTGTGTTTAAGGTACATTAGACAGAATAATTTAAAAGCTAAAATTTCCTAGCAATATCATCCATCATGGCTGAGCACGCATACTTTTCACATTTCTGCTCCGGATGCTTCAAAACTGAAAAGAGGCTCCTTACAGTTGGCAAGTATTCCTTGGGGGTCACGGAAGTTACGGCACTGTAATAAAATAAGCACGAATTGCATATTATTATAATTTCACATTTAATTAGAGCATCTACTACAACATAACAGTTTTTGAGACTGGGATGTGTAAGTTGAAACGGCGGTGATTCACTAATAGACCGTAAAATACGCATTCAATCATGCCATCATAAATCCTACATCAGAGATTAAAGAAAATTTAAGCCTAGTTGGCTTCAAGTTAAGGTTAGATTGTTATAGCAAGCGACATTCTTTGAGCGTTTTGCACTTTGAATCAGGTACCTAAGTCGCCATCAAATTCATTGAAATTCAGGTGTGTACTTCTTTTTGATAAGAAAGTAGACAAACCGACATGATTATGATTGCTAATACCTAGTGTTGAATTAGAATCAAGTATTGGAATTCAGCACCTCAACTAGCGAAACAACTGCTCTTGGTTTTGTACGGCAAAATGGGGTTTACATGCTTTTCACAAAAACAAGCTAGAACTCACGATTTCTCATATCATGCAGAAAATATGCCACCGACTAACCCGGCCAACTCGTACAATTTCACAGTTCCCTGTCATAACTTCAATAAGCAGGGATCGGACGGAGCAAAGCTCGTCCAAGTGCTGCTTGGCACAAATTCATCACCATCCTGGCCCCCGAATTCCGTTAGATTTACAAGGTCGAGTTGTGTGTGCTTCTAGATGCTACCTACATGCATGCTACTCTGACGGATGCATTCTTCCGAAATATTCATTCTCATGCCTCTCCATCGTCCTGTTCTCACACCTGCTCCTTTTATTGTTCAGCTTCTTAATCTTGCTCTAACCAGAATTCCTCGTGGAGAGAAGAATTTGATGAAAAAACAGGAAAATATCATTGACGCAAGTCACAACATATATACATATATATGCATGCAAACTTTTACAGGAATGTATAATATTTTCCAAATCCTGATAGAGCGAGTCAGTCTTTTAAAGGAGAGTATATGAATGAATACTACCTAATTTTTTGCTAATTGGCTATCACATCCATAATACTTAAACCACGGGAGAAACTTTCTGAAGGAGACACGCTTGACATTTTCGAACACTACTAAGTTTGTTATCTGCTAGTTTTACCTAAATCACTACCCTTGTTGAAAATCAATCATTGTTACACTCAGTCAACGTTAAAATAAAGATGAAAACTCTTGAGCAGAGGATGTACATGCCATGCCTGAACGTGTATGAAAGTTTGTACAATAAAGAAATAAACAATTTAGTATGAAATATAGGGATAAACACACGATATTTTATACAGGTAGCTTTTCTAATACTCCTGGGATTTCTGGGAAAAGAGAAAATGAGGACGAGCCCGTGGAGTGGAGTAATGGACTTGAGTAACATGATAATTTAGTTTGTCGTATCTCATCATCATTCATTTTCAGATGCCAGGAACAAGCTTTTCCCAATCTCAACCAGGGATATGTGGTGAATGAGAAATTCGGCGTAAGGGCTTATTTACCATCATCAATGATGATGCAAAAACGTGTGAGTAGATGAGTGTCTCACATGCGTAATACGTTTGTTGCGTATAGTAAAATTCATCAAGACCAACCCGTTGCTTTTAACATGGTCAACAATTCTCTTAATAGTGGAGTTGAAGTACACAATATAATATTTGTTATATACGCGAGTGAATCATGATATAGCAACAATTTTATGCAGTGAACTGGTAACGAAAAATGTAATAATGAGAAACTACTTTTCTAATAGAAATTGTATAAAGCCGAGTTGTAGTACAACACCATATTCTGCTCATATCAGTTTACCTATTACCGTAATCGCAATCACAAATTCAATAACAATCCTCTGTGCATAATGGGGTTTGTGCCGGTGCCAAAAAAATCTTTGAGACTATGAGCACATTCAAAACATGTCCCCGTGATGCTCCCTGACAAGATAATTTACTCTCGAGATCACATATGTTTATATAATACCCGAATGATATAATAACATTCAAAGCAAATGCATCTTTAATGCTTTGCTCGTTTCTGTGGTCGTAAAGATTTACATGTCGCCTGCGTAGGACAATGAAATGGTTCGTTTTAGAGGACGCTTGTGCTTTCAACCCGAAGAAAATAATCTTGAACCCGCTTGAACTCGCCAAGTCGGAATGAACTCTTGCTGGCGACATGTAAATTTAAAAGTTGTACTAATTTTAATATAATTGTTATAAATGGCGACTACTCGAGTAAATGAACCAGACGGATTATATCGGTTGAGAGATACGTATATTGGCTTCGATTTGATTATTAGGGCAGTTCGGAAAGAAGATCAACCATGAAAAGATTTTTCAACAATCAAGTCAGACTTGAGAAAAGTATGTAGGTCAAATGTGAGATTTGATTGAATTAAGAATTTTAAGTTTTGCCAAAGGATCAGGATACTAAATGTAATACAGGGGTTTCCTGGTGACTGACGATGAATCACTTTGTAATACTGTAAGTGAGCAATTTGCACATTTGAGCATACTTGTTTCATCATCTGATAACTGAACAGAAATTATAAAGCATTAGCAGCAACATGGTATAGTGTACGAAATTCTGACAGGGTAGAGGGAAAACGAGCAAGTTCTAAGGCAGCGGTGGTGGTTCTTCCATTAGGATTTCATGCTATATAGTTATCACGCAGTCAATGTGATTGATACTCAGCTCAGGTACACTGTCTTTCTTTTTACTGCATAACCAGGAGGTGAAGTTAATGAACGGTAGGAGTAAATATGGGCAGAGGTCCAAACTTCAAGTGTGTGGTCATCTTTTTTAATCGTCTCCCTAGAATCACCGTTGCATCTCGACAAAATATGCATAGTTTTATCATTACTACGAGCAAGTCACTGAAAATCCAGTTACTGCAAGTTGAAATTAGTTTTTCAACAAATAATAATATCCATCTTTGCGTTTGCCTTATTTTTTCGTGAGGATACCATACATTTTTCTATTAGAATTCGGTACTTATTTTCCTTTGCACTCTTTTCACTTCTCGAATAGGTTGTTCATCGGGCCATTCACTGAACATGGGGTTGTGTGAATAGTAAAAAGGAAAGATTGGAAAGAGAGAGAGAGATAGAGAGAGAGGCGAGAGTCTCATAATTTTTTTCTTCTGCCTTTTTGCACCTGGTTACATTTTTGCGTACATGTGCTTGTTTACCTACCCACTACCACCTAGTCTAATAACTCAAACAATGAATGATTTCGTAGTGGAGTGCCACGCCGACATTGTACTATAAAACTAATATTATTTGTATCATTCACCACTGCTAACTACATAGTTCCTACATGATGATGTAGTCAGGCACGTAGTCAATGAATGAAAACTATTTTTTTAGATCTTCACTTTGTGCACATAGAATGCAAACAATTCAATTTCCCTCTGAGCATTCAATTTTTTTTTCTTCTCCTTCTCTTGAAACATTCTATGTGGCTAAAGTTGATTGGTGTAGTCTAACTTGAACCTGACAACCAAAGTACATTGTTTACAGGATATTGAATGCACTTGTGTATCTCAAATGTTTTATGGTGCACAAACATGTCAGACTAAAGTTTTCAAAATTGAACTTGTGTATGCTATATATATTAACGTGAAATATAAAGACAGAAATGCACCTGACAAGGCACCTGCTCACCAGAACCATGTAAATTACCAAACAAGCCAAAACGACGCTTATCCGCCTGCTCTTCATACTCCTTCCCTCAAATGTAATGTTATAATGTCATTTATAAATGGTGATCTCATCACAAAAGCTGTCTTCACTGTTTACAGTGAATCTTTTGTAATTTTTCCACTCTAACCAATAACATTGAACTTGACCTAAACAAGTTTTGTCGCAATGAATGCGAGACGTGTATCGCGAAATACAGCATTTGGAGTGAAATCATGTTTTCGTAGAATAGGCATATACATATTATATTGGTCCAACAAGGGAAACTCCGGAAATCAATGTTTAATCACGCCTTTTCAACAGCTCAATTTGTTCCTTTAATGTAATTATTTCAAAAAGTTGTGAACTGTGACTTCACGCTTGCTAAAGACATTAATTTCCTCAAATAATTCTGCTAACATGACATGTTGCAAAATTTTTCGACCTTTTACACTCTTCACGAAAAAGTGTCGACGAAAGGCTTCCATCTTAACATAGGGTAGCCCACCCTACCCGCGCATCACTGCTCTTTACACTTTTCGAAACCTGACTCGCAGTTTGTATCTTTTTAGAACGCCCCCGACACCCAGACTATCTAGCACAATGTGTATCTATCAATGCCCCAATTTTTTGAGGCACTGCATCATATAGTACGGTTTTTCCTTGGCAAGCAACAACTACAAAATATGGAGCAAAATCAGGTTTGTATTTTTCCAACCAAGTTATTTATTACTACATATTACCAGAGAAAAATAGGTAGGTCGAACAATGCTCCTACCTGCATTTTCGGTTACCTATTTGTTTTCTATCGGAACATGTGGCTACATCTACAACCACAGTGAAGTTTTTTGTATTTAATGAATTAATTTTTCTTAAAAAAGATTCCTTCGTTTTTCACTAAAATTTTGAGTTATAAAAATACCTTAACATTGACATAAAAAAGGATTCATCACTTTCTTTTTTATGGACTGTAATGAGTATCTTTTGCATCATGAGGTGCATGCTTTGCAGAAGAATATAAATCGTACATTGCTTCGTACTGGCTGAAGGATGGGTAACAACAATATTATATATCATCGTTCGTTCCGCATTTATGCTGATATGAAGACGAGCTTCACTCATCTTGTTGTCTGTGAAGTACCTACCATATACACGCTAACACACTCACTACGTGTGGTTCCTATACACGTAGATTTGTGCATGAAAAAAGGAGAAGACGATGAAAAGGGTAAAGTTTCATGGTTTAATTGGTCAGGTGCGCAACGTGTTTTCATGTAGCGCAGTGGGTGAATGTTTAATCTCAAATCTGCATCGTTGATTTCTATCTTTTCACTAGATGAAGAAAGAGATATTTATTTATTTACTACTGGCATAATATTTTTTCTTCTCTGTGGAGGAGAAAAAGAAGCAGGAGTATCATGACCCTTTTCAAATTCTGCTACAATTATAATACACCGAAACTTATGCACTGCTTTTTACTTTATGATCTTGTTAAAAGTATTTAGTGAGCAAATAATAAAGTTTTTTTTTGGGTTGAGAAGTTTGCAAAGAATTCCCTTTAGGATTATCTGTCTGACGTGAATTTTGATGGGAGATTTTGATGGATTTCATTTGCAATGAATGGTAGTCAATCGTTGGTACTATTTTCTCGTACTTTAAGTAGGTTTCCGTTGCCAAAAAGTATGGGCTTCATATAAGCATTCCATTAAGATGCATACGAATCTTTACAAATTGACAGACTATGTAGTTTGTATCATAACTTTTGCCTGAGCGTAAAAGTCACATTGAATGCAACTCACCTACAACATCAACCGCCTTCTAATAACGTTTGCATTCTCGTGCTGAACTAGACAAAACACGTTCATTTCGAGAAAAACTAAATCATTCTGAAAATACGCCGCCAACTATTCCCTAGTATTTCTCTCACTTTTTCCGCTCATGCAGCAGGATAAAGGGGAGTTGGAAATTTTGCGTTATGGAAATGGCTAAACTTGGAAAAGTTTTTAGTGGAAAGTTTTTACAAGTTACGAATAATTAATAACAGAAGCTACCCCCGCGAAGTTCTATAGACCAGAATACTATGCAGTTAAGGGAAAGCCATTGGAATCAAAACCACACAATAATGCAGCGGCATGCACACTCGCGTAGCGGATGATGATGGAGAGAAAAGATGTGTGCACAAATGTACCTATGCGGTTCACAAACGACAGGACTCATCAATAATAAACTTCAAATTGATTGCTTAAAATGCTCCCTACTCGTGAAATGCTACCGAATGCGTTTCATTTAATTAATGAACTGACAATGAGAGACTTACGATTCCACTGTTGTACTAGTACTGCCGGAGAAACCAAGTCTGTTGCAAAAGCTGCTAGCGCGACAGGCAGCGTAGTCGAAGCATTCATACTTTTCCAGAGCTCTTCCAACATTTGAAGTAATCGTGTCAATATACGGCTAGTAGGGTATAGATAAATGAAACGACATTAATTAAAACAACAAATCGAGACAAAAGAGTTAATTTGATAATGGCGTACGTGCCACTACAAGTATTTGCACATTTGCTATACTGCACAAATACGTTGAGTAAAAGGGGGAAGGGGAATGCGTTGAATACAATTTTTCCATTTATGCGAAATATGCCTCTGGTATTCCCATTTCTCACCTTGTACTCCGAGTAATCATTTAAGCTTCTTTGTATGGGGCTAAGTCTGGCTTCAAACCCTCCTAAAATTACATAAAGAACTACAAATATAGGACCTGAAATGCCAATAAGAATTAGAGGAATGAGGATGTAGTCAATTGATCCTTTCAGTGGAGGTGGAGGTGGTGGCAAAGGACCTCCAAAAGGACCTCCAGATTCTGCAAAGAACTCTGGGCCAAATGGAGGTGGGTGAGGAGGAGGGCCGAAATCACGAACTTCTGGAGTTTCTTTTAGAACATCATCAGCATTATTTGACTGAGAATAATATTCATGATCATGATCATGGTCTTGCACTTCATTTGTCTCTTTAGGATCATGTTCGTAATACTCCATGTGGTCTGCTTCCTCATCATCTGCTCTTGCCTCGACCGCCTTTCTTCCATCAATGTTTCCACCACCTCTGGACGCTAACGGAACTGTAGCTGCTTTAAAACCCGAATAGCTTCCAGATGTGTACTGCTGTTGTTGCTGACGCTGAGAATTTGATATTGGAGAACCATTCTGACTTTGGAGTGGGCGTGAATACACAAACGATGTAGAATAGTTACGGATTTGTTCATTTTTCACCATAGGATTCCAAGTCGGTTGAATGTTTTGTTGAAGGATTCGCCTTTGCCTTTTTGACTGACGGTGTCTTGCTAAACTTGTAGCGTTTTTGCTTTGAGTGTCTCCTACCTGCACTTTTTGAGACAAGTATTGTTCCTGTAAAAATGCTTGAGGGGCCGACGGATACTGTTGTGGAAGGAATTGCTGCTGCATCCCTTCTCCGTTTCGGTTCCGCTGGGCATCCGACCTTTGCTGCTGTCCTTCATAAGTAGAGATAGAAGCTGGGTATCGCAAGCTAGGACTGGATGGAATTACTGGAGCAGTTGAATCACCCTGACTGGAAACCGTTCCTACGCTCGTGGATGCACTGGCTATGGTGTCACTGGGAGCATTATTGCTATTACGAAAACTACTGTCACGATGACCTAACACTATTGGATCAAGATGTTCATGGTCGTTGGTATGAAATTGATATGAAAAACTCGGGGAAATTGAAAATGATGACTGGGAATCAAACTTTCCGTCCGGAATTACACTGTTGTCTTTACTTTGTCTATCTGCGCTGAGTTGTAAGCTTGGGCTGAATTTGGTTGGTGTACTATTGAATTGAGCACACTGTGTGTATCTATAGAAGCCAAGAATTGTCGCTAAACTAACTACCTGTAAACATTTGATGGAAAACATTGTCACAAAATGGATGTTTTACTGCCAGTTAAAACACAAATAAAACTATCAGTTATTACTGATTACATTGAAAACCTTTCTAGTTTTATGTTTCACAGTTCACTTCATCACACATTAAATCCAAACGATTTTTCTTTGTTTCAGATCCAAAATGAAATCGCTAAAGTTCAAACTTTTCCAGATGTGCATTAGCATTCCTCATGGTGAAATGGATTTTATTCATCAGTCCCCTAAAACCAAAAGCAGAAAACGACAAAAATTGATCCGACTTCACAAACACAACAAGGTTAATATTGCAACTAACGTGCTGTCCCGTCAAAGGATTATATTTTAATGATGATCAGGATCCTCCTAATATTCTTATGCGGCCAAGTCTAATAATGGAAATAAGTTATGCATCTATGTTGCGTACAAAAGGTGGCCATAATAAGAATTATCAAGGTGAAGAAATTCTTGCGAACAACCGACTCAAAAATATTAAGGATGCAAGCGAGTAAGCCCAGTTAAGCCGCCTAAATGGGAACACTTATATATTTTGGATATTTCTGAATATTTCTGCTTCACTTATTGTGATCAAGTGAGCTCTTGTGTATTATTATTTTCGTTCTCATACACACCTCAACTAAAGGTTAAGATAAATCTTGTTAAATATATATGTCAGGGAAATATATACACATATTTGTTTCAGTAGGGCAGTAATACTAAACTGTTGGTCTATTCTTATACGGATCTTCTAACTTTTCCCCAATTTCCCACTGGAGTTGACAAGGTACAATGCAGTAGGGACTATAAGGAAAATGCAAGTAAGTCATGTACAAGCAACACCGTTCGCATATCATCATTATCAGTCCATTGGTGTTATTGATTCAGTCCGTTAGAATCCGTTAAGAAAAAAAACACAAGGGTTATGATAGCTCACATGAAGCGGGGCAAGAAACGTCAAAAATGTTAACAAGAAGTGCAAATGATACAAATGCTGATGATACTAGTAACATGTCGAAATGAGCATCATCATAATTTTCATCAGTCAGAAAATGATGATTTACACACTTGGATACATATTATATGATGTTTTTTTTAGTATAACATAAGGAAATATATAGGATGTAGTTACAAGTCTGCATAAATTGTGTGTTTTGTGTCGTGTAGCAAAATCATTAGAATCTTCACTCTTTCTTGGGTAATATATATGCATTAGTTGGTGCAATAGAAACCAAGTTTTTAAATCACTTCATTAGCGATTGACAGTGAAATACTTGGCTATTCTATGTTGTTTTGCCTTTCAATGTGGATAACGCTACTAGGTTATTCTCAACAGGAGACTAATCAACCTACATTTTAAACGATTACTTACACAAACTTTGCCAGCCCTATTTGTTACCAGAGTGCATTGCAGTAATCCAAGGAAAATTCTAGCTGCTCAGCATCTCGTGCTACTTTACAACTTTACAAGCATCTCATCTCTCTCACTTTGACACTCACTTGTAAACCGCTGAGACGGTTGTGTACTTTACGGCTGAATGAAGTCTTACATTCACTTACAACGGAGAGTATGCAAACAGAGGAGACGGTGAAAATTGCTCATCAGCCACGAATCGTAATTAACGGGTGATCATTATTTATTCTTTAGGCCCTGGGATTATCCTAATCAATAAACCAGTCCAGGTGGATGGTACAAGTCTCAAGGTCATAATTGCATTGCACAGTGGAGTTTACATTTACATTGCATGGGAACAAATCGAAATATATAAACTTTTTGTATTTACTTTCTTTAAGTTGCTATTCGGTTCGTTGGTCTTGTTGCAACTCCACAATAATGATAAATAATAGTTCACTTTTTAGTTACACTAGAATTACAGGCACAAGTCGAGAAATTAGAGTCACCGGGAATGTTTATTTGGAGTAAAACTATTCGTGAAAGTTAAAATAATTTCTATGCAATTCATTCATTCATTCAGATTTTTCTATTTTTACTTGCTAATAAGTTATGCGCACTTTCCACTTGCAACTCCTTCACTTGCTAGTTTCTGAATTTGGTTAAACGCCCAACGTTTCTCAGTCAAACTATGAAATTATTAGACTCACAATATGGTAATAAAACATGGAAAAAGTTTCCAATGGGAAATATCAACTTTGCTTGATACCTGTGTGCTCCAGGCATTATGCTGCTTGTAACGAAATTTTTCAATCTCAGCAGTAGTTTCTTTTCAACCAAGGCTAATACAAAAGACGTTTGAATGGGAATTGCAAAAGACACTTTTCCTATCCTAGTAATTCCAACTTTTACCTGACAACTAACTTCCGTAGAGAAACTTAGGTGCCTAGACTAATGAGCTTTGGTGAAACACTGTAAACTAACAGATATGCTACAGCTCTCTTTTATAACCATATCCAGGTCGTCAACCTGGGACAAGAAAATGTCTCAAAGAGGAGTAATGAGAATGGCGTCATGGTTTTTTAAAAAAAAGAGTGTACATGTTCTACTTTTCTTTTTTTCACATATTTGACGACCACGTCTGCTCAGTGAGCGACATATTTGTAACATACATTTGATTCCTTTTCACAGGTAATAGAAAAAAAAAGTAAAATTCGCTTGATCTTCACAGTCGCTAGCAATGTCATTACTTTCGCCCTGAAGTATCATTAATCAAATAATGTATTCTTTGAAGAGCTTAACGACGACAAGGATTTCATATAGATTTTCAGTTTCCAATGTGTCCATCACTTGGCCTCATGTTATGTTGTTGGCTTTCCGTGATCACAGTTACTTGCGGAAAATTCCATTTAAGACACGAATGCCAACACCTGCCACAACTGTCACAACAGAATTTTGCCAACAGTACCAAGTTACGGTGCTCATACCTCAATCATATAAGTTGCTGGCTTTAAAGCTGTGGCTATAGTGGTAGCATCACTGGATAAATATAAGCTTTATGTTATTAATATTCGTACGTTACACATTTTATTATTTCAGTGGTGGATACACAGACGATTGAAAATGATAAAGGTACCTACTTTTTTCTTAGAAAATGTTTAACAACTCATATAGGTACTTTGCCAATTATGTAGACATCCATAATTCACATCAATCGTTATTACCCCAAAGTTTTTATCAATATGCATTTATTGATGATACATGGTAGCTTCTCTATTGGTATTTTACAGTATTACCTAATGACCCACTTGTAAAAAGGGTTTAATTGTTTGTAGCTGAAGGAGTTGAGCTGCTTCAACTAAACTCGTACGAATTATATGTGCAAAGCATATTTTGGCTATTCATTCTGCTGCTCTTCTAGACCTCGTAAATTTGCGCTATCAGTACGCAGCATAATAGATTTTCCTAAAGTTAAAAATGTACACGAATACAATTTTATAGAAAGCATATACTTATTATAGTTCTTACTGTGCGGTTGTGATTGTATTTGTGCATTTGCAAACCATGTCTATGAGCATTGATGGGATATTTAAGGTATTTTTAGACAGTTCACATGTACTTTGGAGGCACATGAGTAGAATATGCTGCGGGACTTTTCCTCTGAAATTCAGAATAGCTTTATTTTGCCATATTAACGTCTTTTTCGATTGTACAAATACAGAGGGTAAAACGTTCATTATACTAAAAGCAAAAGCATCAGAAGAGAGATTGATAGCACTGAAGTTGCGATTGCACACATTGTGTAAAACTATGAAACATCAATTTAAAGTGCAAAACAAAGGCATTCCTATCATTCAAAATGTTTGAATAACAAACGTTATATTTTACCTGACATGTTTCTTTGTTTGCCCTTATGCAAATGAACTGTTATGATACAGAAACACAATTCAGTCATATAACCGAGCTTTACTCAGCGAACACTGAAGCATCCACGATGACAAAGTAGCTAATAATAGTGATGAAATTGATAACAATACAGGTCTATACAGCTTCACAATATAACAATGCTCTAGGTTTTAATCTTTTGTCACATCTACTGCATACGTATGAACATCATTGTTGTGCATAGAACATATATCAAAGTACTTTACAACCTTATTACAGGGTACTTGTATATGTATCTATATCAAGTCCAGCGGATATTTGGTTTCAAGCGATCTTGTGGCTTTGTCATTGTCATTGCCACACAGAATATATGGATTACTCAACGTTGCCCTTTACCGATTCTCTGCTTGTTGAAGGTTACATGAAGGATCAGTACCACATATTACCACAGTGGAGATACATCTAACTATATTCCTTCGAATCCCGTGAAGCGTCCAATGAACAATAAAAATAAAGTTTGCCATACCGTTTATTTAATTTTTGAAATGCTCAGCAAGAAATGCGTGCCATTAACTTGGTAAATCAAGGTCTATGCTCATGAACAATTCCCACTTTTATTGTTAATTCATTCTAAAAATGCCATAAAATGGCAGGAAAAAACGCCACCACCGGAATGCAGTCTTACGGCTAAATAAAAATGTATAAAGGTCTATTTATTTATTACAGACTTTTGCATTTATGCTGTACACAAAAATACAAAACTGCAAGTATTGGGGCATGACATGAGCAAAAGTAAAAAAAACTCGACAAAAAATCGCAACCGTTCATATGCTAATCCCTATGTACACAAACGTAAATTGCTAAATGCGTCAACTCAATAATGCTCTTTGTAGTGGCTGGATATCCACCCTCGTTGAACCTAACTGTTCATAATTATATCACCCCTGTTTACGCTTGTTAGCATGGTCATATAATCTAAATAATGATGGCATGCAGACTTCAATACAATTTGAAAGATTTGCAACATTGATGGGTATGGTTACACACGGTGGCTAAATATTTATGTCCAGATTTATATCTTTTTCAATGCAATTTTTTCCCCTGGACATACCGGACATTTGCGATTTGATTATAGGTACACCTATAAACCATAAAAATACGTCAACATCTAGTTTCCTTTCCAGCATTCCGTGCATTTCCTCTTCATTCTCATTAAACTCTCATCCCCCTCGCATAAAACTGTGCAATTAACAGTCATTTTTTGCAAGTCTCCGGCAACAAGTGAGTAGGCATCTGAATTACGTAATCCTGTTTATAAGCTTGTAAGGAATGTACCATTGCGTCTGAAGGACAGCAGTAGTATTTACCAGATCACCCACATTTGTCAATCACGTGAATTGGTGTTGTTTTGTAGATGCCGACTGTCAGCAAGATGAACGATTATAAATTTTACCATTAGTCATCTCTCGTGATCATAAGTTAGATAATAAATAATTCAACCTCCACTCAAATCATCAGTGGAGATCTATCAAGTGACCAGTTCAAGTGCGAGTATTATGCATAACATAATCTAAAAACAATACCACCAAAGTGGAACCGGGCAAATACGATAAAAAGTGTAGTTTACTGTCAGTGTCATTGTACCACATATAATACCAAATGTAAATACCTAAGACAATATTTGATTTTTTCTAATGCATAAATAATATGATTCTGTCACTCCTAATTAAAAATTCAGTGCCGAGGCTACTACTTTAATGATATCTTAATATGGTAGGAACGCAACGTAAGCATTTAAACCTGTGAGTCGTAGAAATTTATGCAGTTGGAATACATACAAAACTCGAAGTCGCTGCTACATAATTTGCTACGTAGTTTGGGGAAATGTTCCTTTGTTTTTATGTAGCATATTATATTACTGCGTGTCAATGAGAACCTAAGAATTGGAGCAGCGATTTCTCTGTTTTATAGACCCACCTTTGGTTTATCATACAAGGTATTCCAAGCGAAGAATCGATCAAAGAACTAGATAGATATAGGATACTCATATTACAAAAGCATTTCCCTACTTTACATGCATATCTTATACCATTTCCTCAGCCAAGTCTGAAAATCGTGTCACTTGTGTAAAGTGGTGATATAAGAGGAATTGCAACAAGAAAAGGTTTTGATATTTTGCAGTTCTTTAACTAACTTGATCATCGTCACTCAGCATAAATGGGGTACCGCTATAATAAGAACCAATCAAAGTGAACTTGTACTTCAATCGGTGGCTTGCCATACAAGGAATGTAACTTGTCTTGACTAGTGTTCCAGACCGATGTCGTCTTGAAGTTCTTATGATCATTCCTCATCTTATAGAATTGTCTTGCCACTTTGATCAATGTGCATTTTGTGTGTTAGTCAGTTAGTAGGACAGTGTCTGCAGAGGCTCATTCCCTCAACTCTTTTTTACTGCCAGTGAATTGCATAAGAAATTTGAGGACCGCATTTTCCACGAGGTTATTGTGTTTTCTTTCTCTGTATCTGTGTCCCAGGTTTGGGATGTGCTCGATATTTTTATGACCTTTGAGTCGACACTCTGGGTTGCCTACTTTGATATATCCCACTCCTGAAGTCGTAGTATTTGGAGGGAGATGAAAGCGAAAGTTTCATGTGAAGTTTTATTATCCCCTTTTGTCATTTCCCAGATTATAGAGCTAAGATGCTTTCTGTGAGCCAGCTGCATTTCTCATATTTATTGTTGTATGTGATTAAAGGTGGGCTTTCATCGATCGATTCAGATTTCAAGGATCCATTCGAGACTGACGAGAACAAAGTTCGGTTAAAGTTTTAAGTCATGCTAGTGGATTCCAGCAAAACTCGCTGCAGTTTTTGGGGTAAAAGCGTTTGGAAAAATATTGAAATGAGGTAATTTGCTTGGAGATTTTATGATTCACTAAATTCCATAGGTGGCTTTATTGTTATCCTCTTTGGAAACATCACTCAACGTGGTTTCAAGTCAGTCAAATGTAAAAAGTAAAAAAGCGTTATAAAATATTCATCCCCATGTAGATAGATTGTCTTGGAACAACGCTTCTGGGATCTGCTATTTTTCAACTCGGAACGAGTTTCCATCATGCATTCCCTTTTCTCTCAGAACAACATTTGCTCCTTTTCTTTTCACATTGTGTACACGTGTGCTTCCGTCAGTTATGAATTGCGAACAATTCCGGGAAACTGTCATTTAGGTATAAATATGGATCACATGAGAAATATGAAAAGAATCGCAGAGAATTGAGTGAGCGAGAGAATTTCAGCATGAAAAAATACATGGATGGAAAATATTATGTTCCACGTCTTAACTGGATAACTTGACAGGCATCCGTTTGTCCTAAAAAATCATGATCATTTATCTGTATATCTGATCTGGTTTATCCCAACTAGTGCAGGCAAGTGATCTTTATTCGACTGCCTGGTTGGTTTGAGTGTTGTTAAATGCACATAAAAACATCTCATTTGTTCAAATTCATCCTTTAACATTCACCCCAGTTTTATATATATACTAGAACGCCCGTTGTGCGCTAATCGCACAACAGATTTTAAGAGTCGTTTATTAGATTTCGTACCTACTACCTGCAGTACACACTGGATTCATATCTTTTTTTTCAAGTCGCTGGACGACAACGGTTCATCGTCGACCTAGTAAAAGGTGGATGATGCATACATTTTTTCCAAGTCGCTGGTCGACGACGGTTCATCGTCGACCTTCGTCGTCAAACCTAGTAAAAGGTGGATGCTTACATTTTTTCCAAGTCGCTGGTCGACGACGGTTCATCGTCCACCAGCGACTTTGGAAATGTTATGGGTTTATCTCACCTGGGTTGGCAGTGGATTGTACACGTAAACAATATGCTACTTTTATCTGGGCTAATTTTAGTGAGAGGTCCAGGACAGGCAGACAGACACACAGACTCATGCAATTATATA